>JAYJMB010015932.1:2641-30873 GCA_036873735.1 Pouteria campechiana
TTTTATAATATGTTGTTTTGCTTTTGCTGATCTGTCTTTGATGTGAATGGAAAGCCATGATATCCATTTACTGGACAATGTGTTGTCATTTTCTATATTTATGCACTAGGTAAAGCATTCTAAATATTCTTGTTGGTGGCATACACATGCAATCACATGTGCTATTAGACATAATGCAAATTAAATACTATCTCTATTATACACATGCACGCTATAGGTGCCCAAGCCATCAATTTTTAATTATACCTTTTTTTATTATTACTTTGTATTTTCAATGATCATTTTAGCTCCATTTAAATGCATTAGGAGGGAATCTATATTATACACATGCACACTATGGGTGCCAAGCCCTCAAATCTTTATATATATATATATATATATATATATATATACATACATACACACACGCACATATATACATATATATATATATATATCATTAGTATTTGCAATGATCATTTTAGATCCATTTGGATACACTAGGAAGAAATTTTATTTAATTATTCTTTCTTTTAAAACTCTTTTTAGACTGATATGATATTTTAACTATTATAATAACTCTATTTTTTATGACTTATATTTTTAATTATCTCTTTTTATTTTTTGTTAAAAAACTTATATTACTAATGCCATCTTCTACTGTAAATATGCCCTTTTCTTAATACACTTTTCGTCCAAAATGCCAATATATTTTGTATTGGTTAGATGAAAAGGATCAAAAAGTAAAAGAAAAAAAAAGAAAAAGAAAAAAGCAGTGATGGACGCAGCATACCTGAGACAATGCCAGCAATCAAATGAATACATCATGCAAATTTTGGTGGAATCGGATTTACTAGTATGTGCTTAGCCAACAAATTTCCCTGAGTTGCTTGACTTGTACATGCTGGCCCTGAGAACAGATATTTCTCTAGTAATTAATTAGGCATTTCTGTTGTTTGTATGAAATCTAGGTGCAGTTTGGAATGAGAACGGCTTAGGGTTGGACAGAGGGCAGCAAACATGATTGAGTATACAGATGATAGTGGGGAATGACTATGTCAAAAGGAAAGAGCAAATGAAGACTGATAAATAAAAGAAGGAATTGGTGAGAAGGAATGCCCCTTCCAAATCCAAAAGACATTATCCTTAGTAAAATAATCCTCACACAACACATTAATACTTTATGATAACACTATCCTTATGGTTCATGCATGCAAGGTCATACATAATGTTGGGGATAATCACATATTATCTAGGAAATAATCTTAAAAATTGTGTCAAAAGGCTTTAAACTAATGAAATATGGAGACAACTTCACACAACCATCATCCCTTTATTTGCCCATCTATACTATATTCATTCGGCTAACAGAAGTCAATTGTCCAACTATAATGTGTTTAGGTAGTTATAAACTATAGAGGTGAGTGTGAAAAAGAAATGGAGTTGAAAAAGATATATACTTAAATAACATAACATGGTATTAGCCATAGATTTATTAAAAATAACATGGAAAAGATTAATATAGAAATATAATTAATTTTTTATTAATAAAGATGAGAAAAAAGTAAAATTATTTAAAAATAGTTATGATAGATTAATGTCACACTATTAAACAATTTAATAGAGGAAAAGGGATTGAAAAAGGGGAGAAAATATGAAACTAGTTTTGGGTGGAGTTGCCATGGACTAGATAAGTGTTCCAAAATGTGCTAATTGTAATATATTTACAATTCAATCATAGCATATGAGCTAAAAAGTAGAAATCATTAAAAAAATTGAGAGTGGAGCTCAACTTTTTAGAGGTGCACAAACCTTTATGAGCTTAGTACACAAAAGTAGTTAGGGGTAACACATACCCGTAGGTTAAAGGATAAGGCTGAACACGTAGCAGGGAGAAATATTGGTGTTTGGCACATCCCTTTATCCTTGTGGGGCCTCCTTGATACACCGTTTGGATGGCATATTCGAAACAAACAAGCAAAAAAAAGAATTTTTCTTTTTTTTTTTGAAAAAAGATGTCCCCCTGTAGACAAAACATGGGATATCTAGCAAGCAATGATTTATCGCACCACATACAATAATATTTTCTTTGTGGAAAGATGAATGTTTTCCGTCCAATAATAAATGAATTGGAATTAAATAAATTAGGTGCTATATCTCAAAAGTCATAATCTATATGTCCTGTGGAGTTCACAGGTATTTCAAATTTAACATCTTGACAAAGAAAATCAGGGACATTGATCGTTTATAGCAAGTAAATAGTCTTGAAATATTAATTTTTAAAAGAGGTGTCTTATAAGCTATTTTTCATCAAAGTGGGGGCAGCAGCTAAAGTAATTTATTATGACGACTGTTAAAAATAATTAACTTAGATGTATATATTTTACCATCTCATGTTTAACAAGAAAAAAAAACTGTAAATCTCTTTCCTACTTTTAATCAAATTGTTATCTATACATTCAATCATTAATTTTTATTTTTTTCATTTAAAATATTTGTTAATTTTATTTTTATAATCATTAACTCCTATCTGTCGCATTATTTCTTTTCTTTTTAAAATTATTCTTTTTCTTCCTCTTTAATTTTCTCTTCTTTTCGTTTTTCATCAAAGAGACCCTTAGTTGGCAGACATGATTAATGATAATGTGTCTCTTGGTTCATAGATATGATTAATGACAATATGTTAAATATATGTACTTATACGCTGATAAACTTGGCTTATATAGAAAATCTAGATCTGCCATTTTATTTATGGAGAGTCTAGGTTAGAGATAAAATAGTAGACTACTTAGATTTTACTCATATTTACTAATTACTACAGGCCCACTGTTGTAATTGGCTGCAACCTTCTTGAGTGCTTTCCTGGTCCAGCTTCTATCTCTCTTACAACTCGGTCCAATCAAAAAATAATATAAAAGAAAAAAAGAAATGAAATGTACAAAAGGGTGAAGGAATCTTTGCTTGACGCCTTCCATCAAAGTATTGCTGACTCGTTGTACCCATACCACTTGATTGTGCCCCCGATCCTATCCTCTCATGCCACTGCTTTATACATGTTTTTAGGTCTCCTCTTTTTCCTTTAAGATTGCTTGTGGGCTCTTCATCACGCAGGCTGTGTTTAGATAGTATAAAAGATATAAATATATACATAAGGAAAATTATAAAAAAATAGTGTAATATAATAGGAGATTATGTCATCCAAAACAACTAAAGACAAAAGAGATAAACTTTTTAAATACAATCATAAAGGATAATACTTAAAATATAAATAATAAAAAATTTATTAGGCAGCTAATATCTCATTAAATTAAAATAGAAACTTTTAAACTTCTGTTTTTTATTTGATCTATACAAATGCACTCTTTATCAAAATAAAAAAATAAACAAATTCTAAAAAGAATATAGTTAAAATTTATTAAGAAGATACAAAAACTTATGATGATTTAATCACATTATTTGCAAATGGCATAAGTTAGTTTGGCTTATCTGATCATCCATAAGGGCCCCACCAAAACCCAAATTTTAGAATTTGCATTCCACCTCATATCCATGAACTGCCCCATTGAGGTATCACAGATTACGGTCCACCACTATCTACCCTGCTCTAACTTTAATTCCTCCTTCTGGTACATTGCGGTACGGGCATTGAGAGAGACATCACGCGCAAAGGCGGCGTGAAATGCCACAACAAATCTATAACTTTCATTCGCTGCCACGTGGTCCCCATCGAAAGAATAAACGGTCTGAATAAAGATAAAAAAGGCCAAGCCATGATAATTAAGAGGGATTTTTTTTGAGATACACCAACATCACTAATGATTTTAAATATATCTACGTTTTATCAAAAATAAGTTTATTTTAGGCCTATTGATACTAAAGTTTATTTAAAATAAACTTCTAAATGTGTGGATATGCATTTATTTATTTTTGGTGAAATGTGGGTGCATTTAAAATTATCGGTAAAATACTGTAGTATAGCTGAAAAATTATCCTGATTAAAAGCATCCGGAAATTATTGGTTGGGATAGCAGCCTCATCTCCCACAAGCTGTGCCGCACGTGCTACTACAGTGTGCATGCTAAGGTTCTAGAAATGTTATCTAAGACACTAAAATTGGGGCAGTGCGTTCATCAATGAGTGGCACATGTGCATTCAATGTGGACCGTTGGTTGTCAGTTTTGCAGCCAACAAAGCATGATGATCTGGGACCACAGCATCAGCGGCCCACAGCAAAGCAATGACATTTCTTACCATGTAAGTGTTAAGTGAGAAATCTAAAGCATTTGAAGAGAAGGCTAAGGCTACGTATGGGCAAGATAAGGTGCGAATGGAGTGAAGTGGATGTACGAGATTTTGTCCAATCATTTTGGACCGCTGTGAATGAACTTTAAAGGAATTGCATATTGCCAAACAGCAATCATTGAAGATTATAATTCAAATAATATAAAAGAGGAGTAAAAATTGAATATATAAAAAGGCTCAAAAGAAGAAATGACCATATCCGTAACATGGATGGTAATATTTACTCTTAACATGAAAGGAAACAAAAATAGCGAGAATTTTTGAAGTAAAATATAGGTAATGATTGAGAAATAGATTTTTTTAAGTAATTAAGAGTACAAAAATGCCAAATCAAATTAAAAAATGCAAAATGAAAAGAAATTATACCCTTTTTATATTTCAAGAGCTTTTATACCATTTCAAGGTTAAACCAATCAGACTTTGATGGAAACTTATGGCCACAATTGATGGAAACTTAACCACATGTTAAGTGTAATGGGTGTACCAAATTCCATACAATCTTCATTATAGACTTGAAAAGAAACAAAAGGATTGTTTAGAATGATCCAAAACAATTGCTGGTTTTAATACAAATGCAATTCCACCAGTTTCCTTAGATAACTCTACTTGATTTTGCAAATCCTTTTCAGAATGAGAAATTTTTCCTTCACACGAGCGTGTGTGTAATCTAGATTAATAATAGATTAAAAGGATTTTTGAGCCTTAAAACGAATAGTTCAAACTTGTAGATCCAACTAAAAGTATGTCTAAACCAAACGCCAGATCATTGCGCAGAAATCTGGTCAGATCTAGGTCTGAGTTTAAGAACAAGACTTAACTCATAAAGGTCTAAGACTCATAGGCCCTTACAGTTGATGATCTGTAAAAGGTGAGCTCAGCCCAGCCATTGCTCCAACCTATGCTTCAAATCCTCACCGTTTGAAGGAGGAGTGCGCGCCGAACTTGACTCCCACAAGGGAAACGTGGAAAGCAACAGTGCACTTGCCCAGCTACCTAAGACCTGTTCCTTTCTCACATATCTGATGCTAGGATCGCTCTCATATTTCACTTCCATTTGTTTCCCCTCTCTCCTTGTCATTGCAATTCCCTTTCTCGGGTCTTCTTCCTCTTTTTTTTTTTGCCACATCATAGCTCTCTCACAAACATTCTCACTGCAATTCCATTCTTGGGTCTCTTTCATCTTTCGCTCCCATTGCATTCTTCTCCCTTAACCTCTCTCACTCACCATAATGGATGAAGAATATGACGTGATCGTGCTTGGGACAGGCCTCAAAGAGTGCATTCTCAGCGGCCTCCTCTCGGTCGATGGACTCAAAGTAATTGATATATCTCCATCTTTCTCTTCTCCTTCTGCACTGAAACAAGGCCAAACAATTTTCATGCATCGATGATCATCAATGTAAATCCAAACCCCTCATGGATGCATACAGCCAAAAACAAATTTTGGTAACAAATTTAGAACAGCAGCAAGACCATGAACCAGAGAATCCAGAACTTTTAGATTTGGCATACGTGGGCATAGTATATTTTTGTGGGACCCATTAGATTGATGGGTTGGGTAAACAAACAGTGCGCCTCTGCAAACTGAGAGCAGATTGAAGATGATTTAGTCAATATTCTTTTTTGATTCTGCACTTGGATTTTGATGGCCGGATGTATTTCAGTGCTACATTGTTCACTTTTTACATCATGGGATCCAATGAGACATGCACTGAATCTTGATGCAATTTAAAGGCCCTTTTTAAGGAAAGATCAGATTCAGTTAATTAAGTTGATTTACATTTTTCACTTTGGATTGCAAATAAGAGTCACTTCGATTATAGACAACATTATTCGCTAGAACCTATGTGATCTCCTTCTCATGGTTTGGCATTGGTACTTGATCATACACCCAACAACTCAGTGACACAGCATGCATTAGATGATGTGCAAGCTTTTGCATCCACATCGATATGCTTTTTGACTGGTTTAGCACATTGATTTGACATGATTTTTTATATCGATTGTGATTCTCATCTAATCGTCTAGTGAATGAGATTTAGAATGAAGTTGGATGGACAAATGAATTGAGTAGTTAGTACTCATGAATAAATGAAGGCATATTTAATTGTCCCCACTATCATGAATACAATGATGGGAAAGTAAACAAATAAAAAGAGCCCAACTAATGAAGATGTACGGAAATTTCTACCTTGCATAAACAAGTCCCCTTGAACTCCATTTAGATCCTTTCCAAGGCCACACGTTGGAGCCAGCTCAATTGTTATTTGCAAGCCACTCTCTGTATGGATAATAAGACAAATGCAACTGAATCATTTCTGCATCCTGGAAGTAAACTGCCATATCTTCTAGTGACAAAGCCAAAATCTGCCTTGCCACTATTGATCTGTCTGATTCTGATTTATTTTGTGTCTGCTTACAACAGGTTCTACACATGGATCGAAATGACTACTATGGAGGAGAGTCTACTTCACTCAACCTCAATCAGGTGTTTATACCATTTACAATAATCCAAGTAGGATCTCTGCTCAATGCATTACCCTTCAAGCTATCTCATTTTATCTCTTCTCTTGTTTTAGCTCTGGAAGCGGTTCAGGGGTGACAGTCAGCCTCCAGAGCAATTGGGCTTGAGCAAGGAGTACAATGTCGATATGATCCCCAAGGTATACGATGATTTTGCTGGTTTGAAAATGTTAAGAGGATGGGACTAACTGTTGGGCTTTTTACTTAATCTTGGTCAAAGGATTGTAATGTTCTGTTTGGAGATGTAATGACAAAAGAGGAACTTTGTGGTGTTCGTTTTCCTGTGAATGGGGTATAAAAGCCCCAAAAACGAAAGCATAAAAGATTTTTTTTTTCACCCTCTTTATTTGATGTGATTTAACTATTCTTAACTAACCATAAAACCGCACTTTTTTACATTTCTTTACCTATCTTCTTTTGTTTAAAAAGGCATATCTATTTCATCTTCATTCATTTGTCTAACATCTCTCCTATCCTACTTACATCAATATTTCCCCTTTTAGATGTTGTACTTTTACATCTACTTTTATATCTCATCAAACGCACCCTTGATGTTCATATGGAGAGACATCCACAAAGATGCATTACGTGATGAAAACTTTTCCATCAGATTTTCAGGTAATGCTGGCAAGCAAAAGAAAATGGAAGGTCCAATATGTGTCCTACAATTTTCCTTTTTCTTTTTTGGGTTGTGCCCCACTTCAACTAGTATTTCTCTCGTTATACATGCATTTATCATGTGAATTCTCCAAAACATGAATGTTCTGAGACTTTTTGCACTGAAGTAATGATTCTCTCTTTATTTCCCCATTTGATGCAAAAAAATATGGATGATGACCTTTGGCAGTTCATGATGGCCAATGGTGCTTTGGTTCGCGTCCTAATCCACACTAATGTCACTAAATATCTGAATTTTAAGGCTGTCGATGGCAGTTTCGTGTACAACAAAGGGAAGGTGTGCCATTTTGAACCCCATATTTCCATTCGTTTCCTTCTGATAGCGGATTGCAGTACTATCATTTGGTTGCTTCCAACTTATGCATTGTTCTGTTCCAACAATCATCAGATTCACAAAGTGCCAGCTACTGATGTAGAAGCACTGAAATCCCAATTGATGGGTCTCTTCGAAAAGCGACGTGCTCGGAAGTTCTTCATCTATGTCCAAGATTACGAAGAGAATGATCCAAAATCCCATGAAGGACTGGACCTCAATAAAGTTACTCCACGAGAAGTTATTTCGTATTTCTCATATCTTTACCTTCCGTTCTACATGTTACCTTAGCTACCAACTGTTGAAACAATCGTTAGTTCCATCCCCCCCACCAGATTCTTTGGTTTTGAGCAATCAAAACTTAAATGGAAATGTTTTTTTATTGGAATTCTCCAAGGATGTTTAAATGAGCCCTTGGATTTAAAATTATGTTGCAGAGATATTGTACCAATCTAACATATCCTCTCCATTGGAAACTATTAATAGGAATACTTTTTTTATTTTATTTTATTATCTTCTCCATGTAGAAAATATGGGCTAGAAGACGACACAGTTGATTTTATTGGGCATGCAATCGCCCTTCATAGAGACGATCGCTATCTGGATGAGCCTGCAAAGGATTTTGTGAAGAGAGTGAAGGTGAAAAACCTAGCAATTGTTTCTATCTTCAAACAAAAGAATTCATTGCTTCTTCAATTTCCATCTGAATTTTCCTTTTGCTACTTTATATCATTTGCATAACCAATATGCGAAGCGAAAACAACTATGCTTTTCCTTCCTCAAATACCTGCATTGTTGCTGAGCAGTTAAAAACTTGTCATATTGCCTGCTATTCTTTCTGAATTATACGTAAGAGGATTCTACCTGAGAGATGTAGTTCAATTGATGTATATTAGTGATTCACTTTCTCTATACCATATGAGAGACTAACAATTTTATTTGTCATTTTCTTGTTAGCTCTATGCGGAGTCCTTGGCAAGATTTCAAGGAGGAACCCCATATATTTACCCACTTTATGGATTGGGTGAACTTCCCCAGGTCCGGTTCATCCAAAACTGTTCTGAAATCCACCTGGTAGGCTTGTTAACTGCTTTGACATGGTTGTTCCTCGATTAGCAGGCATTTGCTCGTTTGAGTGCTGTTTATGGTGGCACCTATATGCTCAACAAACCAGAGTGCAAGGTACTTCTATTCTCATCTTATCATACTTCAAAATCTCTCACTGCTACTCGCCAGCATAAAAAGAGGTGTTATGTGTACCCCCAACTTAAAAGTTTGGAGCGTGTTCATTTCCTTATGCTCTTATGTTAACATGAAAACAATGTTTATATTTTTTTATTGCAATGGAATTGAATCCAATGTTTTAATTAACATCAGAGCAAGGGAGCAGAAGAAAGATAGAAATGGCAGAGCTTAAATTTTATTTCTGCTGCGACTAATTTACATCCTGAATATTTACAAACCAAATAATGTGGCGTGCTGCAAATTGCTGAGATCCATGTAACAATATGTCTCTAAATGTAGTCAGATTATCACAGTTAGGGGTTCTTGCAATTCATTTTTCTTTTTCAACTGAATTGTTTCTTGTTCACTACCAATCATTTCACTAGCATCAACAGCTTCAACTAACGTATAGTAACACATTATACAATAGATAGAGTTTGATGAAAATGGGAAAGCTTTTGGTGTGACATCTGAGGGAGAAACTGCGAAGTGCAAGAAAATCGTGTGTGATCCTTCCTATCTGCCTAATAAGGTAAGGTAGCATTGATTTTTCAGGAATTTGGTAATTCTCAAATAGACCTTGAATTGTGGCTAAGTATTTCAAACAGGTTCATAAGGTTGGAAGAGTTGCTCGTGCCATATGCATAATGAGTCATCCCATCCCGGATACACATGACTCGCATTCGGTGCAGGTTATCCTGCCACAGAAGCAGCTTGGACGCAAATCAGATATGTATGTTCTCAGTACTTTCTCTACTTAGATTGCATACAAATGTACTTGTACATGCAAGTGATGAATGATTAGTGCCTCTTCCATAGTCAAGTAAAAGGTATCCAAAATGAATCCATCAATTACCAACAGTTTTGGAACTGGCATAAGCAGAAAAGTAACATTGACTGCTAAAAGCCTGAAGCATTCTTATAATTCCTTGTTTCCATCTGAATTGTAGGTACCTGTTTTGCTGTTCTTATGCTCACAATGTAGCCCCAAAAGGAAAATACATTGCCTTTGTTTCAACTGAAGCTGAGACTGACCATCCAGAGACAGAGCTGAAACCTGGAATAGACCTTTTGGGACCTGTAGAAGAGACATTTTTCGACATCTACGACAGATACGAACCAGCCAACAAGGATGATGGAGATAATTGCTTCATATCTACTGTCAGTATATATACTAGTTTGTTGATTCTGTTTAATTTGTATGAAAACTGCATGCCTGGTAGCATCTGGATGGTCAGCTAGATCAAAATAATATTGAACTACATTTGATTGATTGAACTATATTTGATTGGTTGGCATGTCAAAGTTTAAATCCTGTAATTAGATGTCTGATTATCATGAACAATCAAAATGGTTTCACCCCACGTTGCCTTCACCATTGTGAACCAAATGAACTAGATTTAACTCAGCTGGCCATCCAATCACTGCCTATCCACGCCAAACAAACAAATGAATGGATTCTTTTTCCATTTCGGATTTCAGCGCAGCTTTTGTAATACATTTCAATTGGACACCTTGCAGAGTTATGATGCAACAACACACTTCGAGTCAACTGTAGCAGATGTGATTGACATGTATAGTCAAATAACTGGAAAGGTAATTTTGTTTTTTTGTAATTTTCATAAATTCGGAAAGCTTACATTAGAAAGATTATGAATTGAGCAGAAAGTAACTAGAATAACTGACAATAGCAAAGAAAGAAATGCAAGGCTTGTTTTAGTAACTGATTTTGTTGTCTCATTGCCTGATTCAGATTCTTGATCTAACTGTGGATCTGAGTGCTGCAAGTGCCGTTGCAGAAGAATGAATTAGATGTGACTTTCTACTATTTAGTAGTAACAGAAAAGGCTCTACGGACCTTGAATCGTAACTTTCTTTGGTTATTCTTAATCTTGTTAGCATGAAAATTTCTTTGACTCTTAAGTTTTGGTTTCACTTTCTTCATTGTTGAGTCAATACATTCTGGTCTGTGTAATGGTCTGCAGAAATTTCATATTCAACTCCACCTTCCGAAATTTGTTGCTTGAATTTCAGTTATGTGTCTGTTTTGTCTAGCTAAATAGAACATTTTGCTTTTTATCAGATGACCAATCCAGACTTTGTAATCCTTCCTAAAAGCAATGCTAGAGTATCCTTTTGAGTGTCCTAGTGTTTGGATAAAGCTGCTCAAGCAATATTGTTTAAGCAAAACTATGATGAATCTCTCAAAGATGAAACCAAGCAAAGAGAGAGGTTTCTAGAGAAACGTTTGAGGGACATCTTGAAATTCCCACAAGCAATGGATGTTCTAAATATGCTGTGACATTAATCTGTAAGTGCTTTACATGCATTACATATGTCAAAATGCACATGCATTGGAAGTGCTATTTCTCATCGTCCAATGTCACAATTCATAGACGGCTACTGGCATTCTTTCTGTTTTAGTCCTTCTAGGGCCTTCCAAATGCATCCTTGATTTGCAGAGAAGAATGGGGAACGATGTAGGAAGGACTTCCAAAAACAATTGTCTCCGCCAACTTCCCCTCATGCAGTGGTCCAGTCTTCCTGCTACTGCCAAAGAAACCATGCCAATCTGACAGTAAGACAGCAAAGAATTCCTCTTACTTGACTCCAAACATGCCAATTAATGTGGCTTCCAAATATCATTCAAAGATAGCCAAGGGTGTATTTAGATACACCATGTAAAAGCCTTACCTTTTCCTCCAATACAATATTTACTTGACTCCAACAATATATTTTTTTCTTCATTACATGTATTTTAAATCATTACCCCTTACCTTTTCATTAAAAAAAAAGAAATCTATTTATTTTATCTTTATTTATTTTATGGCTAACCCAATTCCTATTGTATTAACATTACCCTGTTTTTACATGCATTTAGTCAAATCACATGATGTTACCCATTTCTTACATTCGCAGATTGAACCAAGCAGCCAAAAATGGATCGATCTGCCCACTTAAATGCTGCCATTCAAGAATTGGCAATAATATTTCACACGAATTTTTCAGTTTGGTGGCCCACACAAAAACAGTCATCTTTACAATTAAAGCAGCATCTCAAACTGATCAGGGTTAGCAACATGGACCCTGATACAATATTCAACCCGGCCACAGTTCATTCCTCCATTTAACTTGAAAAGGCTCTTGCTAAACATGGTGGTTATTATTTTTATCTTTACTTTGGCTGCTAAGCAGCAGAAAAGACACTAGAATTAAAGAGGTTTAAGATGCATTTCAACTCAGCCAAATTGCTTATCGAAGAACAACAGAATCAGTTTGTTTTCAGTTTCACATCATTCCAGAAGAATGACGAGTTCACTATACTTTCAACATCCTTCATTTCTTCCTGGAAATGGGCAAATGCAACTGGTAGATCAAGCAGAACAATAAAGTCCAGACAAACAACATTTGCCACCCATGGACACCCCCCATTCAGAATAGCCACATAAAACTACAAAATCTTTTTGTTGGAAGCATCATACCAAGCACTGATGTGCTGCTCGATACCAATCAAGAAAGCTGAAATGCTGTGCATTGCAATTTTATGGGAACTTATGGACACAAACTGCGAGTATTTCCTGTGAAATAACCTGTTTCCCCTGAAGATCCACAAATGATTTGCCTTGTTTATTAGATTCCATCTTTGTATGAGATGCTACCAAAAGGACCAGGCAAACATCAAAGAACCACCCGTGATATGTGCCCTAATAATTACAGAATCCCAAAATACCATCTAAATTCCAATTTCTAACCGTCCCTCCACTACTGACATGAGTTAAATGACCTTGATGAACCACCCACTATCCATTTGAAATAACAAAGAAGTTTTCTTCACAATTTAATCATGTTTGGGTATTTTAGATTACAACTGAAGCCGTTGAATCACAGTATACAAGTATTTCAAATGTTCATATGAAGACACTGAATCACAGGATAAAATGACAATTGAATCCAGTGTAACAGTGATTGACTCATGATTTAATGGCTATGTTCAACAGAGAATTGATTCTGTTCAAGAAAATGGCTGGATCAGACATGCATAGCAATGATAACGTTCAAAGCATGGGACTCATTTCCAGAATGCCAGGAAAATTCATCCATTGCCAAGATGTTCGAGATCTAAAAACATTTGAATTTGAATTGTTTGAGAATAAAGGATAAATTACACAATGCGTACAGTGGTACAAAAGATACTCCAACCATTCCGAAAGTAAAATCCTGCCAAACTCTGGTTTACTCCCTCTTAGACTTGGAGAGAGCTTTCTTTCTTTGCCCAAGCATATATGTGTACATGTGTGGGCTGCCTGAAAAAACTCCAACAACATAAATGGTTAGTTATTCATTTCATACAATGTACACCTGACATTAACAATCTTATTTACAACTAGTGCTGAGGTAAGGTTCGTGCCTGGGACATAGATAGCAAGGGCTAGGATTGAAGCATAGAAGTAATCGAATGAGAAATTCCATTTGTTGGGCATCCTTATGCAGTACTTGTCAGACTTCTGCAAAAATCCCAAACAGGATATAATCATCCGAATGAAGAATACTCGGAGGAGCACTATCTGGGCAGTTATACTGTTGTAGATTGAAAAAAAGGGGGAAAAAAAAAGAAAGAAAGAAAGAGGAAAGGAAGAAAGAAAAATAATACATTTATCTTGCAAAGATGAGTGCCCAACCTGTATAGGTCAGGCAGTTCAACAAAAGCCAACAGCATGTTTGCAATTGGCAACAAGACCAGTTTAAGATGTAGCACAACAGATGGATTATCAGTTTTACTCAGTATAAGAGCACATGGAGAGCTTGAATTGGAGAAAATTAAACAGTCAAATAGTTGAAATATCAGCAAGGAGAAAAGACTCAGTGAGTCACAGAACTGATGGTGCAAATTAGATGGTCATTCTACCCATGAAAAAGTCAATTGTTACAATTATTATTGTTGTTGTTGTTGTTGTTGTTGTTGTTGTTTTTCCCTCTTTTTAACATTGAACATGAGTTCATTGTTCAGGAAGCCACTCAGATTCATCACCAAAATTATTACCTTGATGAGTGGCAAGGCTGTATAAATTAGACCAACCTCGCTGGTAATACCTGTTGGGTACAATAACAAAAATGTGCTGTACCTGCATAAGTTAAACGCCACAAAATTAAATATTTTCTACAAAGATCAGTGACCATTTAAAATTACTGGAATGAACCATACCGGAGCCACAAGAGCCAGGAAGGTGCCAATCCGAGAGCTTCTTTCATGCCAAAGAAGGAGTACCGAATAATCTGCAATAAAAAATCACGAAAGAATGCTCAACTACAAGCCAAGAGTCACTTTCCTCAAAATATTTTAAAGGGGATTGGAATTTTAGGTCATTAATCCACACAAAAAGATGATCAAGCGAAACGCAAGTGGCAACAAGAATTACAAAAATAACAGATGAAATAAACAAGGACCATTAACAAAATTAAATCCAGGATAATATAATCAACTCCAATTATACAGGCTTGTTTTCCAATTTTTCATTTTCTTTCTTACATACACAGTTGGGAAACAAGCACATAAAAGAGTACAACCAGGTTGCAGAGCACCCCATCATAAAAACCAAAATCATTGATGTGTGAATTAATATTACATCACAACTGATGGCCATACATAGGGTTATACTCCAGATGAAGAGGAAAGAAGGCAGATGAACAACATTGTATGGTGGCCTTTTCCACTATTCAGTTGGGGGCCAGCTATATAATTTTGACCACTGAGTGCCCACTGCATTAATGCTTCACATTATAATTTACAATGAAACCATGACTTGTATCTGACCTTTTTTTTTTTTTTTTTTTGTAGCATACACCCCAGAGGTTAACTTATGCCTAGACGCAGGTTAATTCTCCAAAAACACATGGTTTCGAGCTAGGCTACCATAAATTCATATGAAGAAGTGAAATTAAGCTTCTAACTTTGCATAAACGGTAAATGAGTTAGCAAAAATCAAATTATTACCAACCAAACCAAGAAAAAGACACCATATAAACACATAGTACTAACAATTCAATGACAAATTAATTCATATAAATGTCAACATTCAAATTTTATGGACACAATAAATTCATATTAGAATCAAGTTAAAAAAATATATACCTCTGTGATTGACCAGCTGATAACCAAAGAGCTAACAAGTATGTGCTTTCTTGTCTATGGACAAAATTGCCGTCAATTAGTAAAATTTTATACCTTTCTGTAAAATCATTCTAACATGACAATAGATGCTTATCAAATGGAAAACTGTACCTCAGGGAAACTCCATAAAATACCCCATGTTACATACAGCCTTGAACTGATTTGTGGTAGGGTGGCAGATACTGGAGATCTCACCAGACCTATTCAGGCCCAGAATAAAAATTATGTTTAGTATTAGGTTATAATGTATTTTGCAAGCTGGTTGTTATATAAAGGAAGGAGTAGCTCTAAGTTCTCAACAAATTACAAATAACAATAAATGTAAAACAGTTCTACACTTGTCGGCTAGTTTAAAGAGTTCAACAAACATTAAACTGCTAATTTTTTTTCATCAGACCAGTATTTTGCATGTGTGGCCACCTTTTATGTGAGATCCAGACAGCTTAGCTGGTGAATCCCATAGTGAAAAGGTGACACAAGTCAAAATATCCCCACAAAACAATCCCAGACAGGCATTTTATTATCAAGCAACTTAAGAGGATCATGGACATCCAATGGCCATTAGTCTGCTAACTGGATCGAATCCATGGGGATTGATCCAAGGGCTTCTTCCATCCTCTATATAGGTGATCCCACAAGACGGCAGCAGACTACTCAAGGATAGGCCCAATAGTAGCATCAAAAGAAAGGAAGAAGGAAAGAAAATCATTTTAAAGTTTACTTTGTAATTTTTTAACACATTTTAAAGGAAAATTTATCAGGAAATATACTGGAAGGTGGAAAAACACATACCTAAAAGGCCGTGGAATATCTGCAAGAAAGAAAATCAAAGAATCACCATAGAGAAGGAACAAGTAGACTTGCAAATTGCAAGCATTGGACTTCTAAAATTACAGTGAAGGAAAGAAAGAAGAAGATGATTGAATCTATAGTGGTCTTCCAGAGTGATTTGAACACCCTCTTTAACATTTTCAGAACAGAAATTGAAATGAGAAATTTCCAACATTTCCAACATTCTCAGATTAGAAAATTAAAGGTAATTCTAGATTGATGGTGAGACTGTCAAAGTGGTTGATCTCGACCATCAAATAGCTCTGCTCGGATCTTCTCACGACAAATTGCAAAAACTAAACCAATCAGACAAGTCAAAACATCCAAAATGCTGGATTTCCGTAGCCAATCTACTATGTCACAATTTTCTAAACAAAATGATACTTCAAATGAATGAATGGTTCAGATGGTTGCTTGGCTCTCTCTCTCTCTCTCTCTCTTTAAGAATCAAAGGCTGATCTCACATGCTGCTAATCTTACCGCTTAAGAGTGATCTGATCAGTGTAAATTTCTGCATGGAGTCCAATGAATCGTTTATCTAGACCTAAATCACACTCAATATCAAACAGCCGCAATGCCTATCTCCCCAAAGTAAGTTGTATTAAACTGACTGTCAATTCAATTCCAAAACTTCAAAAGTGAGTTTTATGCGACTCAATCAAGATAATGAGAAGTCAGAATAACAGCTCCTCAAAAAACATTAAATAAAAGAACAAAAATCCACCCATCTTCCAAAACAGAAAAGAAGATTAAGAAGAATACCTCCATCACCGCAGCTGTCTGCGCGAGCTGCAGAGGCTTCTCAACCGCATCGTACACTTTCTCATGCCCTGATTCCTGCAAAGTCTTCACAGCGAAGTACAAAACCTGCACCCTGCAACATAAACACTCAACACTCAAAAACCCAAAAACCAAGATAAAAACAGCAATCCCTCAAAACAGCAGCAACAACGCCATCGGCCAAATTCAAATCAAAACGGTTTGAGCAAGCATAGATCGGCCAATCCCCAGGCTGAAAAACTGAATCTTTCATTGGAGAACACGGCTCAGCTCGATTCACTGCTGACTTACCAGCCGTAGAAGACAGTCCAGTTGTAGATGGAGAGATAGAGCCGCCGGAGAGTAGACAAGAAGCCCGCCATTGCAGCAGAGATTGCCGAGGCTGCTGCAGATCTAGGGTTTCATTTTTTATAGAGAGGAGGAGGAGGAATGGGTCAGGATTAATGGCGGGGGTTGAGATGGATGGCCAAGATTGACAGGTAGACGGTGGACAAGTGATGTGGACGGCTGAGATCGAGGGATGGTGCGTGAAGAAATTGCATTGAGTAGTTTAGGTGAGAGCGGATCAACCAACTTTCGATTTGCTTAAATGCTCCCCGCCACCCCCCTCAACGGCCCCAATTTCCCATGCAAGTGCGAGTAGGAGTACAGTCGTACTCGCAGCAGCGCTGTCAAAAAATAAAAGAAAATAAAAAATAATTTATCCATTTATCTTTATTACTACTTAGTTTTTTCCCTACAACTGATTCATTGTTTTCCTTGAATTATCAGCTCTACATTTAATTATCCATAAACCACCTAATTAATAGTTAAATTACTGATTGTTCTAAGCACTCATAAATTATAGTAAAACATGTGAAGTAATCTTTTAAAAAGAAAATTTAAGCAATTGTATTGAACGACAGGATCATGATCCACGAGTTTACACAGAACCAAGTTTGACGATGCCGTGACTCATCTGTTGGTACGACGAGAAATTGATGCAAGTGCACCGTTCTTTTCTTCTTCTTCTTGTTTTTTTTTTTTTTTACTTTTTTTCTTGTTTGAAAAAAAAATTACATAACTTGATCTGAAAGTTCTTAACTGGATCTTAGTGATTATGTTTGGGAACTGCTGGAAATTTTTTTCACCCATTTCTAATCTTTTTTTTTTATAACTTTTAATATAAGTTAATATCTTAATTCTTAACTATCTAACCAGACTATTTGTCCCCATTATTTACTTATTATTTATATTTTATAATATATATATATATTATTTTTATTTATTTTATTTCTAAATATTATTAGAAGAAATAGTTTATTTGAAATTTCAAAAGAATTTTGTAATTTTTTACTATTATGAATGACTAAATGAAATTTAATCTTTCAATCTTACTTAACATTACTTATTTACTTATTAATCTATAAATTATTTAAATAAAATACTTAGATAAGCCCAAAATTAATATAATTTGAGAAGTGATATTCACTCTTCAAATTATTTTTATTTTTTGTGGAACTTAAAAAGACAAAATCATACTAGATCTTTAAAAGTTTTTATCTTATACTAATTCATTATTCTACTTATTACTGTAACATCTCAAATTGATATAAGTAAAATTTGTATTGTATATAATTTTAAATGACATGACTTACTCAAGGCCTATGATGAAAACATTTTCGCATAGTTTATCAAAATGATAATTCTAAGTATAATAGCTTGATTTTATTCTGTTTAATCATCTTTGATTATCTTCAAAATGAAGAAGTTGCTTTAAAGTTTCAAAAATACCTTTTTTAATTATTTTCTATTTTTAAATATGCTTAGCTCAAGCAAAGAAATGGATCATCCACACACACACATATATATATATATATATTAATAGCTTGATTAGAAGTGTTAAAAAAATAGGCACGCGTTGGGCGTTCAAAAGGGTAGAAATTGCATGCGTGAACCCTTTTTAGGATCCATACAAGCTTTCCAGGCTCATATCAACGGCTGGATCGCTTAATCATAAAGCCCCAATAATGAATAAAAGCAGAGATTTTAAGATGCATCAGCAAGCGCTTCATATCCACCTCATCATATGATACACCGTTATGATTATATAAGCGTGACATTGAATCCGTCCAACGTCCGTTCGTGTTAACATTGTCTAATCTTCATTTATTAAGACCCTTCCACTAATCAGGTCGAACCATTGCAGAATTTTTCTAATTTTCCAGTGGCAATGAATTATTTTAAATATTTTAGATTTTATTTCTATTTAAGTAATAATATTATTAATTAAATCTATTGGACGGTGTGGATGAAACGTTATGTTGACGGTTTCGAAGTTTCTTCGCATCACGCAGCAGAAAGCACACGAGCATTTCTCGTATTAAGGAAACTCGGCCCGAGTATCGTCGAATTTCCTCTCGGATCTCAGTCCGTACGACGAGCGACGGACGGCTTCCAGTCCTCTCTTTCATACGACGCGACGGGCGACGGATTCTTCCGCTGCCGTCGCAGCCCTCTTCTTCTTCTTCTTCAATTTCTCCCGTGCTAAGCTTCGCAATTCCATTTCGCCAGTTTGAGCCTCAAATCTCCGCGATCTTCTTTGCTTCTTCGGCCATGCAGAGCTCTTCAAGAGAGGAGCTTTCCGTCTTCGATTCCAAGGAAGCCGACGAGTTCGTCGAATCGGATCCCCGAGGCGTGTCAGAAAACCCTAATCCCGAGAAATCCTCCCCGACGAAGCTGAATTTCACGGGAATCTGTAAGTTCGGATATCCAGAAACCTAGCTTTTCTCCGTTCTTCTTATTTGATTGAGTGTGAGTTTCGTATTTTCATGGGATGGCGAGGATCGTGCGGTTGTTCTGTTGCTTTTTTAGTTTCTGCTTGGTCGTCAGCTGGGCTTGCTTCTTTAACGGCCGGATGGTGTGATATGAGCATGCGTTGTCCAGCTATTTGGCTGGCGCCATTGATACTACTTGCTGTTGCATGCTCAAAACGGGGCCTTTCTTCCGTTTTTCTGCTGAAGTATCGACCCTAGGTTGATAACTAGCGTGGTGAGTTGTGATGGGAGGAGATTCTTCATTTCTAGTTGAGTTCGATGTGGTAGGCTTGCTGCCAGTATATGCTCACTTTAATAACTAAAGCAATTTCCTGCTTGGAATCCTGAGATTTTTCTCTTCTTTCTTCTGTGCTTGAACATTTTTGGTTGCCTTAATGATTTTTATCATTGTCTTTGGCGAATGGCACCATCTATGCTCTGGCCTTATTGGCAAGCAACTAAAATTTGTCTTGTTGTTTTTTTCTTTTTTCTTCTAGTTTCACATGGAAGCAGTATTCTCCAGCAGACAGAGGACAACAATGGCTTTTGTGCAGAATTTGATGGAAATAGTGGTGCTCAGAAACATGATGATCGTGGCTTGTTTGGTGTTGGCACATCCGAAAGAGACTTCTCCAGCCAAGAGAATTTTCAGATGGATAATATCTTGGTATCTACGTCAACGAATAATGCTGTGCATGCTCAAATTAATCATGGCAAATTTGGACCTGGAAATTTTGCCCCTGGATGCTTACGAATGGATTCCCTTGGGATGGAAAGTTTTACCTGCGGGGTAACTTCACATAGCAAGCAATTGGATTTTGTGCTTCAGGTGCTGCCTGCAGATGTATTTTTCTCTCTGACTTGTTAGCAATTATCATTTATGTATGCTACCAAAATATAGACCATTAGTCCTTTTGGAAATGCAGCAGGGAAAGCTGGTTGATGTGATTTCAGATGATGATGAAAGCTTGGAGGGGAGTACTCCATCTTCAACTTCTCTTTTTGCAGAAAACAGAGGTTTTGTTCATTACGCTATTTTGTTTCTTTCACTTTATGACTTTATCCAATATTCCCTGATGTGTCACAATATGAGATTCAGATGGAATGGAACACTTGACTCCCCCTTGTTCTGAGGATCACATGGAAATCCAAAATTCAACTCCTGCTTCCTGTGTGGGCTATTTGGAGTCGGTAAGTGGTTTTCACCATTTCACGTTTTGGACCTGAACTAAATATGGAAAGAAGTCTAATAAGTGTGCATGGTACGATAACTTCTCTGTTGATCCATTAGAAAAGTTTTCCCCCCTTTTTGTGATGCTATTTTCACAAGAAAATACATAGTCATGAGCTGATCTCATGTAACTTCTTGTTTGCTGATACCTTTCATACTTTCATATCATGATGGAAAGTGTCAACAATGACTTGTTTCCCAGGCCTAATGCTAGTGAAACAGATATCAGAGCCCTGTCATGTTGGCATGCAAAGTTATAAGATTATTCTCTTTCCGTTGCAATAGTAAAACAGATATCAGTGCCCTGTCATGGTGGCATACGAATTTAACAGATTATTCTCTTTCAAATTGGTTAATCAATTTGTTCTTTTCAAAGATTAATTGATTTGATTCAAAGGATAGCCAGGGAACCTTATGAAGTGATTGGTTCAAAGGATTTCAAATCTAAACTTTTAAGAACCTTCTTATTTATGTGATGTGACATCTAACTATCCTTAACAAGTTACTTTTTCTACTTCCAAACATATATTTTCAATCATCAAATCCATCATTCCTCATAAAAAGCCTACTATATTTTGTCTTTATTTACTTTATGGTTGATGTTATTATTCCTATATTCTACTAACATCATTTCCTGGGTTTCCAGGTTTTCCAAGGTCTCCATCCAATCACTTCCTTAGAAACAAGCAGTTTACAAAACAGACCCATTATTCCTGCCAAGACAGCAGCTCATTGTCAAAAGCACATTTCTCTCTCCCACCAGATTCCCCTTGTCAATGGTTGACATACCCATCTCCAACAGTTTTGTTCTTGTTGTTGGGCATAAGAGGGAATCCCATCACTGTGCAATGAATTAGTCACCCCTTCAATTGAACTTGGCATCATGCTGTCCACCTGAAACCAGGGGAGAGATTGTTTTAGAAAATTGGCATCCCTAGGTTAAGATGATTGCCCAACTCTTTCAAACACTAAAGGTTGCTAATTGATGAAGATGAAACCTCTATTTTTGATTATTAAAAATTAATAATTTTCTTTTGCTAAAGAAAATGTTATTAAGAACAGGTACCTGATCTAGCCTTCTTTTTGTTGCTTTGGATAAAATTCACTGACCCTAAGAAAAAAGGAAAATTTATTATTTGTGTATTGTTAAATACATCATCAGCTTATCCAACTGATTCTATGCATTTTTTTACATTGATGTTCAGTTTGTCTTCTTTAGTGCATGTTGGTGAATAATTTTGTTCTGTTTCTTTTTGGATTTCTTATCAGACAATGTTTTAACTTTTAACTATTCTGCTTTTGTGCGATTGGCAGAATGGGAACATGGATATTGAAGTTGTTGTTACCCCTGATTTTCTTTTCCATGGGGATAAACTCTCTAACAGTTCTCAGTTGACATTTTCCCCCAATTGCATTAAACTCAAGGATTTGAATGTATGTGGAAGCAATGAACCTGCTTGCTGCCAATGGTCTGTTGATGACATTCTTCATATCGAGTGCCAGTGGAGTGAACGTGTCAGTCGTCTTTTCAATTTATTTGATATTCTTTGATGTCTGGGCCTTGTAAAGTTGTCCTAAGTTTTATTGTTGGAAATGCGATTGGTTTCAGGTTGAAACTGGATTGGTGAAAATTCGGCTTAAACCAGGAAGTGTAACTGGAGAACAAATTAAGCATGGTACTTATCCCAAGTGATTTTCCCACAAACATATGTTTTATTTTTATTATTTTTTTAAATTATTGTTCGCCTTCTTGATTTAAGAAGCTGATTCCATTTTACATTAAAATCATTATCAACTTTTATAATATATATATATATATAATTTTGTTGAACTTGCTGTCATGGCTGCTTTCCTTTATTATTTTGTTTACCCCTGATGAGTGGGAGCTACATTTCTGTTCCTGCATGCTTTTCATTAATAGCCATATAGTCATTTAGTAGCTATGGAATTCAAACTGCATTCAAGCTATCCGTGCTGGAAAATGGGCTCCATGCTGCGTCTAACAGAAAGAGAAAAAATGGGCTCCATCTGCTGAGAAGGAAAAGGATATACAAGGACATCCAATCGGTCTGTAAAACAGAGGATTCATCAAATAAACAATATGCATAGCCAATTGAATGGCACTATATAAGAATCAATTGGTTGATATGTGCTTATAGTGTTTTGCCCACAGTTTGAACATTGGTCCTGTTTCTTTCCTTCCAGAAGATAAGAATCAATTGGACTTTGAGCTCCAAAAATTTTACTCAGAGAGTCCTCTCTCTCCTGTTTGCACAACCCATAAGAAAAAACGAATATGATTGAGAGTTGTGGATATTCTTGACTTACAGGTCCCTTTTCCCTTTGTGGCATTTGACTGATAGTTCAACTGAAAGATAGATATTTGATTGCATATATTCTCCAAGGTTTAAACCTTGACACTACTATTTACATTTAAAAGGATCATTTCATTCTTTTTTCAACCTTGTGGCAAATTAACAGAGTTCTAGTTTGACCCGAAAAAAATCGGGTTGGGATGGGTCGATGAGGCCAAAATGACCTGACCCGACCCGCAGCGATACCCTATTATGAGATGGCAGGCAATGAAGAAGAAAGCTGAGGCTTTGTGCCTGTGGGTGATCTGGGGTGCTGGCCGGTGACGATGGTGATAGGCCGGGAGTGCAAGACAAGTTAGATGATGAATTGTGTCTATAACCGGTTAGGGTTTGGAAGGAGGAGGATTAGAAACGAAAATTTCCCTCTTTCAAGTATCTTTAGTTTCCGCTTACAAGTGTTTCATTTGGCTGGAGCTAAAGGACTGATGATTGTTGAAAGGTTGCTCAACTCGTATTTCCCTGATCCCAAATATCATCCAGAGAGGAAGTTGCCGCTGCCGCGCCCTTCCTCCATCTTCTTCCTCAACGGTGTCAGTACCCGTCTTCTTTCATAATGCATTTTTCATGGTAAGACCTTTTTTCTGTTTTTTCAAGGACAGAGCTTAGCTCTTAGCTATACACTACATGGAACGATGCTTGTAAATCAATCATCCACCAAGCATCAATTTTTGATCAATGTCGGACAGAAATTGTAGCGAGAAACCAATGCTTTGGAGTCCTATAAACAGAGCCTAGCATGTCTTTAGACATGTATATCATCAATATGTAAAACATAATCTTCTTCCCTCAAACAGAAAAATTCAACTTGACAAGCCCAAATCTTCAATTTCTATATCCAAGCCTTTCCTTGCTCTTTTATTCATGGAAAACTGGACTCCCACATTTCCACATCTAAAAAGATTCACCCTAAACCAACATTATTTTAAATAATCATCATTTCCAAAGAAAACATGCATTTCCTCCAACCAAAAAGGATTTCAAATTCTAGCACAGCAGCTAGTCAATTTCTTGAATTCCAAATGTAAATTTTTTTAACAAAATAACTGTTATCACTGCCAACTGAACTTTCAAATCCACAAATTGTTAAAATGTGATAAAATACCCATGAGAAAACCCAAAAGCTTACACCAACATTGTCTCCCTCGATTATTAAAATAAAGTTAAAGCAATCATTCTCATAACAAACCCAGTGTTTGAAAAATATATGTTCTCTTTTTCTTAGAGAGAGAGAGAGAGAGAGAGAGAGAGAGAGAGAGAATCCTAGCCAATCACTAGCGAATAAGTCAAACAATCCTCAAGTTTTCATCCCTTCCATAAACAACGCCAAAATTTCAACTTCTAATAAGCAATCAACCCTAAATTCCAAATGAAGCTTTGTAATTATCTTTAGAGCTGGTAATATTTTAATCATCATGCAATTGGTAAATCATTCAACTTTTAAATAAGGTATAAATTTTCTATTTAAGCCTTACACATTTTATTTGCAAGTATTATATATGGTTAATGATGCATTAATTTAATCTATTACTCATAAGTCAAGATTACACTGGATTTAAAAAGTATAGAAGATATCAAGTTATCAACGCATATTGTCAAATCGAATTATTGACCCGAAATTAACTCGAATTCAATCCGCATGATTAGAGGTTGAGTTAAGGTTGGGACGAGGTTAACCCGACCCGCCATACATGTAAGGTTGGGTAGGACTTTTTATAAATAGCGTTAGGGTTGGGATGACTCTGACCTGGTATAAATCGACCCAATTTGCACCCCTACTTATAATAGAACAACCCATATTCACTTGAGGCACCGTGTTTGTGCATCATGCTGATATGCTTTGAGTGGATAAAGCTAGTTTAATATTATAATGTAGGTTACTAGAATTTTGGTAGCCAATTGTTGGCTAATTGTTGGAAGCTACTCATGACCAGTGAACTGATTATCGATATTATTGACAATATTATCGTTGATAATATCGTTCTTAAGGACTAACAATAAAAAAACCCAATTAAAACGAAAATATCACTGTTTTTCTATTTTTATTGATAATTTATCGATATTATCGGCAATTTGTTGATAAATTCACGATAAAAATATCGATATTATTAATCCGATGCTGGAAAGCCCCCCAATCTGGATGCTGTGAAGCCCAAAAACACACCCAAACCTCATTTTCTCTCCTCTAAATGCTCAATTCCATTATATAGGAGCAAAATCGAAAACTCCTTTTGTGATTAAATGTTTGAAAAATTGTATTTTGAAGATCTTTTCTATCTGGACTTCCCAAAGTTGTGAAGGTATTAAAGATGATTTTTCTAT
Organism: Pouteria campechiana; assembly: GCA_036873735.1. NCBI lineage: Eukaryota > Viridiplantae > Streptophyta > Magnoliopsida > Ericales > Sapotaceae > Pouteria > Pouteria campechiana. Next base: position 28,161 of record JAYJMB010015932.1, read on the forward strand.
TTGTTTTTGTTATTTTTTAAGTTCGAAATCAAATGTTTGCAATTTTTTTATGCATTAAAGTGTTGATTTAGACAGATTTGCATGACCAAATCTGTTAGATTTGGGCAGATTGGATAAAAACATGAGATTTGGGAAAAATTCCCAAATCGTTTGATTCACATCCCAAATTAATTAATGTTTATGCATAAAAATACAGATTAGATGTTAGATCTATTGAATCAAGTAATTTCTAGCAAGAAAATTATTTTTTTTGAAAAATTACCAATTTTGGGGGAAAAGCCTAAAATGTTATTTCTTTAAAAAAACAATGTTTGCAATCTTTGGATCGCGATAAAAGCTTTAAACCTAGATATTTTAAGCAATAATTTTTATGGAATATATGTAAACAGATTTTTTATTTTAAAATTTTAAAATTTAATATTAATTATAATTTTTATTAAATAAATAAAAAATAAATTTATATGTGCTGTGTTAATTCACAGGTAGTATCATAGTATTGTAAATATAACCGGAGAAATATCTGTGATAATTTTTTGTTTATCACAAATTTTTAAATAACTATTTTTGAAATAATTGTGAAAAATAAAAAATTTTCTAAAATTTGTAAATATGTTTCTTGATTGGTTTCTCATGTATACATTCATTACTCATGTAATCGTGGCTTTTTAGATTCAATTTTTTGCTCAAATTGTGTGTTTATATTTATCATAATTTATTACAAAGTTTCACTGAAATTTTTTTAATGTTCCTCTATTTTTTGTTTTTTTCTATTTTACTGATAAATTTCTTGGAAAAAATGATAATATCTCCGATAAAAACGATAATATTTTTTTCCGGGCCACTGATAAATAGGTATTTATCGATAATACGAACATTGCTCATGATCATTTATGTTCACCATTTGTGTTCTTATGGAGCATCTATTTTGAAGATGCTTCTACGTGTTGGTAATATTGGCTTGAAAGTCTATTACCACATCAACCTGGAAACCGCCTGAAATGTATATGGTGCTATTAAATTTTGACCATATGGCCAGAATTCTCAATTAAGATGTTAGAATCTTTATGCTTTTCCTTTGATTTGTAATAAACAAAGCTGAAATTTCCACAAGCATTTGCATTCTTCAATCAATTCTAGCAAAATGGCAGAGGCCTTTGCACAGAGAAAAGTTACTCTTTTGTAGGCAAAACTATTGTAAGAGGCTTTGCTTATTCCTTTGAATCGAAAATCCATTTAGGCCATTTCTTGGTCATGCTTATGGCTAGAAAAGGAAATATTGTGTCTTATTCTCATGTTTAGGATGTATCCTACTACAGGTTTTTTTTATTTTTTCTGGTACTACTTTTTCTGGCCATCTTAATTCATCAGCTTCATTTTAGTGCTTTCTAGTACGATTTTTCTAACCATTCTCTAGTAGTGAGTTTTAATTCATTGCTTGTTTTGCTGGTGAAAAAAAATTCACTGTTTGTTTATTTTTCTTTTACAGCATTACTTAATTGAATTTTCATCTAACTTCCCTTTTTGTGTGCTTTCTCTGATTAACTTAATTAGAGCTTATATTTATGCAGTTAAATTTATCCATATTTCGGTTAATTGATGCTTGATAATTATTTTCTGCAATTTCCCCCCTAGATATTGTGAAGTTAACATTTGGTATCAGTGATCCTCAATGGCATGAGATGGAGCAGCGGATTTTGTCAATGTCTGCAACATACAAAGCTATATGGAATTCTATGCTTGAGTGAGTTCTTTATCTCGAAGTTCTCTTGATATATAGTGGGAGGTCTCTTATGAACTATGTAGATCTCTACATGTATTCATCAATCATGGACATTTATTTTTCATTACCTTGTACATAAAGTTGAGCAGTTCTCATTTAGCTTGATTAGATTTGATGCATCTTGATTTTTACTTATTTTATTGCAGGGTGGGGAATCAAGAGGATGACTTCATGGGGCGGAACAATATGTTCCTGCTAAAGCGTTTTTTTGCTAGGTGAGAGAATGGACCTAATTATTCTTCCTCTTGGCCCTCTCTTGCTGCTCTCCCCCAAGCCAAATTTTGTTTATTCTGCACGCTGCAACTTGGTGGCATAGTGAAAGTTAGTCTCTTCATCCATCTCTAATTAAATGCATTGCCATGTGTCTACAGTCAAAGATATTATAGCTAGTTATCTAGTGAATAAGGTAATGTTGCTTCTTTTAGAGACTAGCATCTACTGTTTAGTCTTTTTTCTATTCTTTCAGAATAGTGGTCCTGGTTTAGCTCCCATTTTGCTTTAGCTACCAACAGGAATGGCTCATATCTCCATTGACTGGGGGATCCATAACCATAGTCATGTCGTGGATTTCATGCAATAGGTGTGCCATTTCAAATTCCTTTTCCAGATCATACAATGACTTTTACACTTCCTATCATTGAAATTCCACATTGTGTGGCATGTAGCATTCTTGCATGTCCAAGCTCAATATGCCTTGTGTTCATTTCCTGCTTCAGAAGTCAGGTCAGCACACTTTGTCAAAGGCTAAAAATGTTAAAAAACAAAATTGTAATTGTTTTAGTAAACTGCAACCCACCTGATGATTTGAAAGGGGTAATTGTGAACCGAAACAATGAAGGCGGCACTTGGCGTGACAGTAAGGCTCTTCACCTGGATTCTTTGCGGCATGAGTTTGAATCTTCGAAACAACCCCTTCAAGAAAAAGAAGGTATG
>JAYJMB010015932.1:30973-44896 GCA_036873735.1 Pouteria campechiana
CTTCAAGAAAAAGAAGGTATGGCTTCATACATGTTGCACTCCCCAAACCCCATATTGGCAGGTGGCAGGAGTCTGGTGCATTGGTACGGTATGCCCTTTTTTTATTAAATATGTGAGCTAGGACAGATCCTAGGTGGAACAAACTTAATAGATAGCTTGGACTTAGTGAAGTTAAGGTATATGTAAAGTTTTTTTTTTTTTTAAATTTATTCATGAACCATTTTTTGAGGAGTACACTTATCTGATGCAACGATATTCTCCTCTCTCCACTGCTAAACTACTGAGCTATATGAGCTACTCCTTATTCCTGCACTACTGTACCATTGTGTTATAAAGACTTAATTTAGTTTCTTTTTCATGTTAATTACTGTTCATTAATGGCTTCTTCAATTCCATTTTTTCTTGGTGTTGGTCTCACTAATCATTTCCCATTTGAGGTTGATAATGACTTTTTATTTTTTATCATCCAGCATTGTGGCTACTTAATCAATCATTGTGAATTTAAGGCCGATAATAACTTTCTATCTTGTATTATCCCACATTATGTCTATTGAAGTCACCAAGGAAGAAACATCTGTGTTATCATTTTGATTAATGGTAGCCTCATCAATAATTACGCATTTTGCAGCTGATGATAACTTAACTTTTTTCCACGACCAATTTTGAATTTCAGGTTTGCCATAGATAATTATTTCTTACTAATCTCTATTTTACTAACCAAATTATACAATTTCAGTATTGATGAGCCCTTTGAAGATGTCATCTATCCAGAAGGTGATCCTGATGCTGTATCAATTAGCAAAAGAGATGTTGAGCTATTGAGACCAGAGACGTTCATTAATGACACTATCATTGACTTTTATATTAAGTAAGTAAAAAGCTGGACTTACATGCCCCTTTAGTTGGCAACAAGAGCAATTTGTTTTCATATCGACCATTCCTCCAAAGCTATTTCTTTAATTTTTGAATAAAAATTGATCCTTGCTAGATTACTGTGTGATGGATCATTTTGCATACATTTTCACACCATTCATCAATTTATGTCCTACGCATTCGTTATTCTATTTATGCTATAAACTTGTTTTTTTATTATTTTCTTTTCTGAATATGCATTTATATTGTCTTGGTAATGGTGGGTATTGATAAACTGTATGAAGCTGTAACAGCCCGTTTCAAAATATGTATCGATATTGGCCCCATGTCAGCCAATTTGAATGAGCTCCTGTCTCAGACACGGTTGCATTTGAGTTATCAGTTGAGAATTATGACTTTTTTTTATATATAAAATTTTCTGAATTGCACTTGCTAGTTTTATAAGTTGTAGACTTACAATGTTTAGCATGTGTAAAAATATTATTGACGTTATGTGTTTGGGTAACAGGGAAAGGGCAGGTAAATTCAATCCAAATGTGAACAGTAAATTAATGTGATGTTTATTTACTCCAACTGCCTTCAACAACCCTACTTTTTCCTCATCATTACCTGTATTTCTCTTTATCATTGCTTATCTATAATTTCTTTCCTCATCATTATCCATAACTAGTGAGGCTCTTCTTAGTAAGTATCCTGCTGTTTTCCTTCATCCTCCAAGGAATTGACAATCTCAATTGCATCCCAAGACACATTTGGGAACTTGGCTTTTTGCTGGTTCGAATGTTCTTTTCCCATCTAGAGTCTTGGTCTCTCGGACTAGTGATGGTGTTGTCATTGTTAAAATTAGTGGAAATTAATATCCAATTTGAAAAGACACTTGCATCTAGGAAGCTTTCATGGAAAAATGGCACTGGGGATTCTGATAATAGAGGAGAAGAAAGGGTTGATTTGCTAAGTAAGGGCAGAAGGAGGCAGTACAAAAATTGACATATTTTACCACATTCATCCTTATGTTTTTCATTATTTTCTTTTCTGATTCGTTCTATAGCTTTTATTTACATTTTATTTAATTTTTGAGAATTCTCCTTCACAGGGATGATTCTTATTATAGTTCATTTTACTGGCAGATATTTGAAGAATAAAATCCAACCTGAGGACAGGCGTAAGATCCATTTCTTTAACAGCTTTTTCTTTCGTAAGCTAGCTGATCTAGACAAGGATCCAGGAAGTGCAAAAGAAGGCAGAGCAGCTTTCCTACGCGTTCGTAAATGGACACGGAAAGTAAATATATTTGAAAAGGATTACATCTTCATACCTGTAAATTTCAAGTAAGAATAAGCTGCTACATATTTTATGTCCATGAATGAGAGATTTTTGGTCATCTAAGACACTAAAATATGAGTTTCTGTAATTTTGCACAACAGTCTTCACTGGAGCTTGATAGTCGTTTGTCATCCTGGAGAAGTAACAAGTTTGAAAGGCAAGTGAATTCTTTTGTCCGAATTTCCTTATTTTTATCTCTTTTTCAGGTATTGGTGGCTTTGTTTAATGTGTTATACTGTCATCTTTCAGATGAAGAAATTGACAAAGCACCTAAAGTTCCATGCATTTTGCACATGGATTCTATCAAAGGAAGCCATGCAGGTCTCAAGAATCTTGTTCAAAGGTGACTTGTCTCTTTTAAATATCTGTCTTAGTTTGCCTAGACCCTGTTATATAGTTACATGGAACACTGGTTCAAGTAACTGTACTGTTCTTTGGAACGCACAATATGGAAATAGACCTGTTTGGTTTCCAGTTTGTTGCTTGTCAGGTGACAAAATAGGAAATCGGTCATGGTGCCTGTTGAAGTCAATCATTGGTTTGGTTTTTGGGCCCAAGCAGGACTACTCATTGGATGGTTTGAGTTGATGTCAACAAAGGATCTTGCTGGGGCCCACTCTGATCTTTGTGGAGCTTATCCTGTGATACGTGTCATAGAGGGCATTATCTTTTGAATATGCCAGATTATGTGATTTGTTTAATGTAAACTAATGCACGAAATTTGATTTTCATTTGTTTTGGTTGCTTTGATGTACAAACTGAAATTGGCACAAAGATACTGGTATCACATGCTAGACCTAATGATGACCAGTATTTGTATCCAATTTGTATCGTGAGCCAAACTTGGTCTCACTGTAGGAGTCACTTGCCTTTGAGGTTGCAAGCACTGTGATAAATGTAATTGAGATTGGCTTTTGTGATACTTAAGAAAAAAGTTGGTAAAATTCATATATCTGAGTATTTTAGTTTTCATGATATTAAAGAGAAGTTCCAAGAATTCATAAGAACTGAGTTTCAATTTTGCCACTTTATCTTGGAGGATAGCCATTCTTCTCTTTCGTATTATTGGCAACATCATTTCTATTCGCAAAGAAAATCACTGCTTGTTTATCTTTGATGTTGTTTGAAATTTCTAACAATTATACTCGATTTCCAATCTTTTGAGGACAGCTATCTATGGGAGGAATGGAAAGAACGGCATGGGGAGTCATCTGAAGATGTTTCTTTAAGATTTGCCAACCTTAGATTTGTCCACCTGGAGGTTTGTCTCACTTTCTTAATCATCAGCATGCTGAGAATAATATCCTTATTGCACCATCTGTCTGTTGTAACCGTTTTCTATTCTTTCTTTCTTCTTCTTCTTCTTGGAAGGGATCCTTTGTAGAAAGAGGTGGAAAAAGGAATTGAAAATGCAAGTTTAGCCAATCTGGAGTGAGAGACACTTTGGCAAGATTAATAGTGCATCATTAGCTTCCTCCAGTAAAATTGGGTCTCTTTTTTCAAACTTGACTAAAAGAGCTTACTGTTGCTATGAGTAGAACAATACTGCAAGAACATTGTCTATCTTAAGCTATCCGCTGAAAATGTTTGAGGGTATCTGTCTGCAGTAGAATTCTCGTCTTTTTCACCTTCATGGTTCTCCAAAATAGTTTCTTCTTTGTTTTCCTGTTCCTCTTTTTGCTTTTTCCTCATCCTACTCTTTGTTTTCTCCACAGCAAGATTCTTGAATAACTAGGAGGATATATAGGCAAGTTGGATTAGAAGTCAGGAACTCATGTTTCTGTATGAATATTTCCAGAAGTAGTGGAGTTTGGTAGTGTTATTAGTGACATTAATTTGGATACAGCAACTCTGGATAGGTGGAGCTAGATATTCAGATCTGAGTTGTTTTCCATTGGTTCCTTTTCATAATGTTGGGATATTTGGTTCTGGCAGCCATGATCTCTCTAGGACTTGAAAATAAAGGTCCTCAGTTGGTTCATCTAGGTCAAAATTTTAAGTTGGGCAAAATTTTGTGCTTATTGCACTTCTTTTGGGATTTTCTGTTCTGCTGGGGAATTAATTACAATTAGATCTTGGTGGTGGTCAGGGCTGGATTGGGTGTTTTCAGTTGGATTGATGGGGCAAGCAATTTTTTACAAAATGATTGGGAAAGCATGTTGTAGTTGGGGCTTTTCAACTTTTGGGTGGATGAAGCTTTATGCCCTTCTTTGCAAGTCTAGTAACTTTTTTTTTTCTCTATTAAAAAAAAAAAAGAATGAGAGGTAGTGCAGCAAGGGGCATAACATGTGGTTAATAGGAGAAAAGTCAAAGAGGAAGTAAAGCAAGGGACATAACCTGTAGTTTTTCTAGTGTATGAAAATCTTCCCTCAAATTGTATCTTTCTTATTGAAACTAAAATAGACCTTATTTTGTTCCTTTTAGAATTGAGACTGTTATTTTGCACTATCACTTAAGATTGATACTCTTGCTTGAAATGCAATTTGTTTCGTTTATGATGAAGTGGAATGGTTTTGAAAGTTAGTTTGTAACTTGTGAGGGTTTATGAGCCGTTGTACAGAATGGTTTGAGTTAGAAATTTATTCTGGTCCAGTCTTTTTTGTTTTATTTCTTTTATTGATAAAAATCCTTTTCCAAATGTTTGAGATATGATAGATTTATGAAGGTTTGAGAACTAAACTTCACACAAGCCATAGGCTTTGTGATTTAGGCATTGTGGTTGAGTTTTTTCAACCAGTACTAGCGTAAGATTGCTTGTATCCCAAATAGAAGAAGTGTCTGTATATATCAAGAGTGAACCTAGAACAAAATGAAAACCACCATAATATTGAGGGATGGTTGAGAACTACTGAGGTGAGGATTGCTTGGCTAGAGCAAGTGCCTACATGGTGTCTGTTACATGTGGTCACCACAATGTTCATTATATATTATTGGTGATACATTCGATGTTATAAACAAGTATAGAAACTCACAATAATTACTAATGTTGGCTATATTGCTGATAGTTGTGGATGAAGCAGTGATATTCATCGCACATGGATTGTGGAAATAAAATATCATTTTTAGATCTTTAGATTTTACAATTTATCGACATTTATCTTTAAGTCGGCAAATTATCAATAAATAAGTGATATTTTTATTTTTATCAATTCTTCCATGGGACACATTGGTGATATTTTGTTAACTAGTAGCCGACATCTTCTGACATTGAAGAAAATAGACATGGGAAACAGATTTTGGATTGGAACAAGAGGGAGGGAGGGAAGGAGGGCTCCAGTTGTCACTTTGATGTATTGAATCATTTAAAGTCTGTTTGTAAAATTTTATATAAAATTTTTTGTGCCAACATAAAACTTGCATAAGCGGAAATGATGAAGAACACTTCAAAGTTCTAACTTTATGAAGTTTGGCTCATATTAGTTCTGAATCAATGTGAAATTTTAAATAGACTTTTCTTTTCATAGTATATATCATTTGAAAGGGCTCAATGAATTATGACACCATGATTATTGTATGATTAAATTAGTGTCAACTTTTCATTTTAATATTTTCAAACAATTTTATGTTTACTTTTTAAACTTATGGCTTTCCTGAGAATTCATTCTGACTCATTTTCTGTATTGGTCTATTAATTTGCTAATAACTAATTAAGAAATAAAATTTCAATAACAAATTATGTGGGTTCCTAAAAATATCCATTCCATTCAAATAGATATTCTACTTGACCCATATTTATAGATTTGTTGGTTATAATTTTTGGCGTCTCATTTTTGTGGTGTGCCATCATCAGACATTTGGCTTGCTTTATACCCCATAGCTATTTGTAGTTTGATTTAACATATTTAGGTAACTATATCTAGTTATGGTCTCTCTTTTAATTTATATATTTTTTTCTGTTCACTGCAGTACAATATCCATTGGTATTTCAGTTATTTAATAAAATGTGATTAGTTATTTAGTGGGTTATTTTTTATTTTAAATGTGTATTCATAGTTATGAAAATTTATCCTAAAGTTGTATCAAGCAATTCAAAAGTTCTCATGATTTTCTAATTTATTTTTATTTTAGCAGTAAGTTAGGCAATATATTTCCTCAATATATGAGATGAATCCCTAATTGGGAGCAGCGATAAATTTATCAATAACAAGTGATGAATACTGGTATATGATCAACCCAAGGGGAAATTTTAGATAGAGATAGAAACTCCAAGGTTCAAAAGTTTAATGTCAATGTGTTTCATCAATTCTTGAGCCTTTGGATCAGCAGTTAAACTCCTACTTTTAGATTTATTATTGTGTTTTGGGTGGCATGCCAGATTCCTTCATCAAATTTTCTATCCTTGATGATAATTTCTCCACCAAAACCTTGCTTTGTTCAAGTGTGATGGGATGTTGCAAGCTTTTTCAATGCATGGAAATCTTATGTAACCATGGACATTAAAACATTTTGTTAATTTATATGAAAAAATAGAATAACAAAGCAAAGGGAAAAGCTTGTTCTATTTTTGTGCTGGAATTTCTATCCTTGTTTACTCCAAAATTTTCATTAACGCCAATCAATTGGAGTTGCTAAACACAGGTGCAAATGAATTCCCAACTCATTTTCCTTTTCTACATTGTTTTGGATTTTTTTATATGATTTTGAAGATATCAATCTTGTATTGCTTAATGATGACATTATGTTGAAACCATTAAGCTAACAGGGTAAAAATTGCCATGAGATAGTTCAATACCTTCTGGGTCCCTGATGTCTAAGTCCTTTTCCACAAAACCTGGAGGGATACCATGCCTAGAGGCAACACAACACCATTGAATACTCGATTGTTGCATAAACATGACAACAAAGAAATCTTATTCCAAGCTTCAACTGGGAAAGTTTGATTTTATTGTGTTCATCTGTCAACACTAGTGACTGTTTCTATGACTGCCAATGACATTGCTTTTTGGTACCTCTGATATATGCATTGCAATATTGTACCGCATCAAATTTAAAAATCATGCAATGTGTAATTTTGCATGAACATTTTGGTAGTTTTGAACATTATTATAGTTTTCTTTGTCATAATGCAGTTTACTGAGCTATTTTTTAATGTACAGTGGAATGCATGAAATCTTACTTTCTCATTCTTGTCATCCATTTCAGCTTCCACAGCAAGAAAATTCATTTGATTGTGGCTTGTTCTTGCTCCATTATGTGGAAATGTTTTTGGATGAAGCTCCAGATAACTTCAACCCCTTCAAGATAACAAAATTTTCAAACTTTGTGAGTAATCCTTTTTCATCATATCAAACTCTTGGGAGTTTTATTTCTGTCCCACAGCTCTAGCACCTGATCCACATGGTATTTAAGGATCATTTTTGTATTAAACTTTCCTTGATATCCATTTTGAAGGACTTGAAATATTAATTATGGAAAATGCTAGATTTATTCAAGCCTTTGTTTTTCTCCTCTCCGTGGCACTCACCCCTTGCTGGCAGTTGCATGGTGGCATATCTGCAAGGTTCGAGCTGATTATTATGCATGTTCTGTATCATAATTAAAAAAATTACGAAAAAATTATCAGTCTACATTCAGTGTAGTTCTGTGTCTGACATGAACCGATCTGCATATTTGTTAGGTGTGCATCCGATGAAACATATGTGATCAGCATCTTGTATCTTTAACACCTGCAAGAGGCCCTGCTTGAGTGCAGTTACCATTCCCAGTGTTCTATGAACACACTGGACTTGCGCATCTTTGTTTTTCATTTCCATATGATTGCGAATATCTTGTATGTGGTTGGAAATGTCAATTCTCTTTCCTAGATCTCCACTGTCCAGCTTCAGCAGCCTGTGCCTGTTTTAACCTTTCGCTATGAAATTGGAGTGTGTTTTATATGCATGCTGTACAAAATCAGTTTCCTGCATGTTTGTTCCATTTTCGAATTGTTAAATGTGCTTTCATTTCGTATGAATTTCCAACTCAGTTACTAAAATGATTGTTCTCTGACAAAGAAATGCTTAACTGAGGCCTCCTAAATCATTTAATTATTCAAACTTCTAGAAGACCTGAGCAAAATACTTAAATTCTGCATTTCCAGTTGCTTGTTCATGGTGTTCAATGTCACAATACAAAGATTCAATATTCAAGCATACATAACCACTTTCATCTTATTCGTTATATTAGGAAATGTATGGACACTCTCCTTATTTATTTGCAGTGGTTTTACTTCACAGCTAAATGCAGACTGGTTTCCACATTTCGAGGCTTCTCACAAGCGTTCTGTGATCCAGAAAATCATTTTTGAAATTTTGCATGACCATTCTCAAAAAATTCCTCAAGCTGCATTAGGCAGTCAGAATGGCTCTCTTAAATTTCAAGTAACCAATGCTCAGAAAGAACATGCTGTAAAATTTCTATCTGAGCGAAGCAATCCAACCAAGAAGAGGGACTTTGGTAATTCGTTTTGCTCCACCAGCAGTAGGGGCATTGAGATTGAACTGTTGACTTCATCGACTCCTCATGTTGTTCAGAGTGACAAAGAACCAGAAATTATTTTCAGGGAGTTTCTTGATTCAGGAGATATGGGAGGGGCCTGTCTGGCTGCGCAATGTGGAACGTATCAGGAGGTGATGTCTTATCAAAAACTCTTTACTGCATTTTTATTAGAGCTGTTTTTATTGTCCATAGTATCGAAAATTGAAAATCATTGTCCATTTTAATCAGTTTGTTTAGTATAGACTATTTCAAAGAAACATTGTAATGGTTGTGAAAGGTTTACTGCCAGCATAAAACCATTCGGCAAAACTTATACCATTTTTTTGAAAAGGTGAAACCTATATCATGAAGCCCGAATAGCTTGGCAAAGATTAATGTGGCTTCCTCAATTAGTTGGATAATGCTTAGTTGAATGACAAAATCAGAAACTTGAAAATGTCCATGGCTAACTTGATAGCATAACACCTTAGTTTTTGGGTACATGCATCCAGTCAACTTTCTTGCATATGCAGTTGCCACATTGTAGCCCCATTTGTGAGAATGTGTCTTGCATGTGGGTGATCCAGGTACTTCCTTGGGAGGTCCTGTTATTAATATGAATGGGCCAACAGTATCCAGTTCATGGTCTGGTGGACACAAATGTGCATCAGATGGAATCCTTTGTAACTTTGCAACTTCATACGAGTTTAATCCATTTTATGATTTTACAAGGCTAGTTTCTAGATAGGGCATATTCGCCATGAAGATTCAATGGTCCAGATATCAAGTGTGCAAGTAGGCCACATGCTGGTTGGTTGGTCACTGGAGATGTGACCGATGTTAATGTTTTTTAGTTTGAATACATTAGAACTGCTCTCATTTTTTTCTCACTGGGGACTAATATTTGTGTCGTAGTAACCACGATCATAATTGACTATTAAATTGTTGAGTTCATTGCCTGACTGGGTTGTTAGGGCAGATTTTTTTGGTCCAATTTGAGTCAGGACTTGCCTGGGCCAGAGCATAACCTGGCTGATTTGAGTCATGGATGCTAATGCAGATGATGTTGATCCGGATAGGAGTCTTAAGTTTCGAGCCATCTTGAGTTATACTGGAGAATAGGTCTCTTCCAAGTTGTGAAGCTAGGAAGAGGTTCTTTCAGACACTGGTTTTTTCATGTTTTCTATGAGTTGATACCTGCATTCTTTTTTCATCTAGGCTAACTGCAGCAAAACCTTAACATGTTAAAATGGCTATCATGTGCTGATGTGCATGATAGAAGGCTCTTTGTTGGCTATCATTTTTAACAGTTGAAAATGGAAAATTAAAACAATAATGCCTGCTATACACACTGCATTATGTAATCTCCATGTTTTTTGTTACTTCTCTTTACTTATTATTACCAGCATGTTGTGTTTCTCCAGCAGGAAGATGTAGAAACCAATGAGCACATTTTATGCTCATCTCCAGATAGAGTTGATTATAGGCAGCAGGATGAAATGGCAGCTGAACCCAGCCTGCAACTGGACGATGATAGTCATGAAGAAATTAGGGGACCTGAAATTAATGTGTCATTGCCCGAAGATATACAGAAACAAACCAGGCAACATGAGCCTGGGGATGCTTCATCTGAGTTGCTGAGTTCTGGCACCCACAATTTGCTTGAGGTTAGGGATGACGGTCATGCCATGCCAATTCAAGATGGGGATCTTGAGGTTTCAGACGAGGTGGCAGCTGAAACTGATGAAAAACTGAGGTCAGCATTGCCAGATACTTCTGTATGTGAGCCTGAGAATGCAGACTTGGCTTCTGGCATAAGGCTAGACTCTCATGCTGTTGAAGATACTCAGGATGGGAATGCTGTTTCTGTTTGCAATGAGAATCAAGACCATATGCACTTGAGCCAACAGAGCCATCAAAACCATGCTCCCCCATCTCATCAGGATGTTGAAACTACTGAAAACAACATGCCTGTTGAAGATACTCGGGAGGGGAATGCTGTTTCTGAGAGCAATGAGAATCAAGGAAATTTGCACTTGTGCCAACAAAACCATCCTTTCCGATCTCATCAGCATGTTGACACTGCTGAAAACAACATGCCTGTCAAAGATACTGAGGGGAACGCTGCTTCTGAGAGCCATGAGAATCAAGGCAATTTGCATGTGAGCCAACAAAACCATCAGTCTTATCAGGATGTTGAAACTACTGAAGATAACATGCCTGTCGAAGATACTGAGGGGAATGCTGCTACTGAGATCAATGAGAATCGCCTCAAAGATACTGAGGAGGGGAATGCTGCTTCTGAGAGCAATGAGAATCACCTTGAAGATACTGAGGGGAATCCTGCTTCCAAGAGCAATGAGAATCAAGGTGATTTGCACTTGAGCCAACAAAACCATTCTTCCACATCTCATCAGGATGTTGTTACTACTGAAGATAACATGCCTGTCGAAGATACTGAGGGGAATGCTGCTTCCGAGATCAATGAGAATCGCCTCAAAGATACTGAGGGAAATCCTGCTTCCGAGAGTAATGAGAATCAAGGTGATTTGCCCTTGAGCCAACAAAACCATTCTTCCACATCTCATCAGGATGTTGTTACTACTGAAGATAACATGCCCGTCGAAGATACTGAGGGGAATGCTGCTTCTGAGAGCAATGAGAATCAAGGCGATTTGCACTTAAGCCAACAAACCCATCCTTCCACATCTCATCAGGATGTTGTTACTACTGAAGATAACGTGGCTGTCAATGATACTGAGGGGAATGCTGCTTCTGAGGGCAATGGGAATCAAGGCAATTTGCACTTGGGCCAACAAAACCATCCTTCCCCATCTCATCAGGATGTTGACTCTACTGAAAACAACAAGCCGTTGGATGATAATGGCATACAATTAAGCAGTGAAGACTTGGCAGAGGAATCAAAGAGATTGCCAGAGGAATTAAAGAGACCAGCCACCAAACGCTTGAAGCTCACTCCCCCAGAGGTAGGAAGGCGCCAGACGCGAAGCATGGCGAGGGAATGCCAGACATGATTTTCATGTGGTGGAAAGTGCACTACTGACTTGATTCAATTTACTATGCTGCTCTGAGTGTCATGGCCACTTCAGTGAATGGTCTGATGACAGTAGCGAGACTTTACAAGGCTCTTAATTAAGGTTCTTTCGTATGATGACATTTTTTTTTGTGATCATTTCATACCTGCCTTTTAACCTTGTTTCTCCAATGTTGTTGCCCATGTAAAATATTATTTGGATAGCTTTGTAGACGTCAGGTTAGTTTGGAACTCCAATAGACTGTTCGGATAGTAGATTCACCTAGTAGCACCTCAGTGCTCTCTACCCTAATCGGCGATTTGGATAGTTTTCATGTTTCATTCTAGTGCTGTTCTTGAAGTCAACAGCAACAATGCGTTTGACAGGATTCTGTTGCTTGGATGCTGTAGAGTTGATTTCTCACTTCAGTGCATTCAGTGTGTTTATTCTTACCGATCTAGCTGCATTAGGTAATCATTGAAATGATGGTTGCAGTCTTGAATACCATTTAGGATACATGCTTGGATGCAAAGGTGTACTGCATTTATCAGTGTAATTACACACCCAATCAAATTGTCTGTTTTCTATGCTACCTACTGCAAAAAAAAAAAAAAATTGTAGGAATTTCATCAGGCATCAAGCTTTGAATTGAGGACCTAAGCTATTGACATGTTGAACTGCAACATTCCATTATTTAGGGGCATTATTTCAATAATCTCCAAGTTTACATGGAAGGCTATGTGGTTAAAGAGGTTGGGATATTTCTAATCTAGGGAGTCCTTTTTTTATGTAGTTCACCTTTGTAGGAGATGCGGAAGGTGAATGGAATCACCCCATATGCAGAGATTGACAAGCACAGCTAATACGAGTTGTGGGGTTGCTTCTAGCACTCAGTCAGTTGTGGTACAAAATTCAAGGGCAGATAATTGATTTAGTGGGTCGTCCATGTCGAGATAGAAACTTACGAAAACAAATATTCGGCCTTGTACTTCCTCAATGTTTTTGATGCTTGATGAGCAAAATGAGCAGACTGGCATGCAAGCTGCGCAAAAAGCGTGTTAAAAACTCCTTCGAAGGCCTCGGTATATTTAGCTATAATCCTAAAAGACGTTTGAATTGAAGACATAACCGTGTCACATGAATAGAAACTCTAGAGTAGACATGAATTTATTAAAAATTTTTTCTAATCGATCATGCGACACGAGATAGTTTAGAGACATTAAATCAACCTAAGGTATTGTTCTTGTACAGGCGAGTGATCATGCCAAATGTTAAATGATTTAAGTACTTGTATACTCAACTTTAAACAATTTTTTATTCTTTCCACATGATATAAATTGCAGCCCTTGAGTTTCTTTGAAATGATTTTCCCTATCTTTAACTAGATAAATGGTGTCAAAAGTAAAAGATTCGGGGGCTAGGAATAAGAAATTAGATGACAACATTAAAATTGGTTTCTTTATTTTATGAAATATTTAGAAGCAACCTTTTCCAAATAAGGACTTTGTCATTATAAAGAAAGAAAAGGCTCTGGAATTTTGGAAGAATATATAAATCGTACGACATTTTAAAAAAATTATATATATATATATGAGATAAAAATAAAAAATCATGATATATTATAATAGAATTTGTATTTAAGTTGGAAATCGCATGCGTTTTTACGTAAGTTTTTTTTTTTTTCCTATTCTGATTGATCCGTGAGTTCCACTTGATATTAAAGCTGGTTTCTCGATTCATATTTTAAGTTTAAAACAATAGATTTAAGTATGATGGTTGGCTTGGATATCATAAAAAAATACCATGACAAGTTAGAACAAAGCAACCTTCTAGAGATTTGAATAAAGTTGACCTTATAAAAGCACAACTCATGTGCAAATTTCCATAATCAAA
This sequence comes from Pouteria campechiana, assembly GCA_036873735.1. Taxonomy (NCBI): domain Eukaryota; kingdom Viridiplantae; phylum Streptophyta; class Magnoliopsida; order Ericales; family Sapotaceae; genus Pouteria; species Pouteria campechiana. The sequence goes on from JAYJMB010015932.1 coordinate 44,554, forward strand.
TTGTTTTCCTGCTTGGCATTCACCAGGCTAAGAAAGATGGTAGGACACCAAGTGTTACATGATGAATACCCACTTGCTTCAACAATACTAGAAGTTATTATAATTTCTTGTAACTGAAATTATATCCCTTCAAACATGCATGCCTTTTTCATATTGGTTTTCCTTGGCTGCTTACAATTTTTTTGTTTAGACGATTTTATAGTTCTTCAATCAATCATGATATCATGACTGTGGAACAGCTATTTTGCAATTTGCAGCTTAGCATGCTCTGTAATTGTTTGATTTTGCCCTCCCAGGCTCTTCTTTTCCATGTTTTCAATAAAATAATAATAATAATAATAAT
>JAYJMB010015943.1:0-26844 GCA_036873735.1 Pouteria campechiana
GCATGTTGTTGATTTTTCCTTCTCTTATACTTTTAACAATGGAGATTGAGTTTGAGTTAAATTATACTAGCCTTTGTCGCCAACATCTTTCTTTTCTATTATTTTCCTTGTTTTCAAAAGGTTGATGGCCTAATCAAGCTAATGGAAGGAGAAAACACTGGCCCTATTAACATTGGGAACCTTGGTTGGTTTCCAATCCAACCTGCGATATGCCTAGTTTGTTCATTTTTTATTATTTGTGTAGAATATTTAGACTTGGGCTCTTATAAATGTATGTCAATTGTGTCATGTAGGTGAATTCATAATGATGGAACTTATTGAGACAGTGAAGGAGGTCAGGATTTTATTCCTATTTAGAATGATATTGTTATTCTCATCTAGCTTTATTTCTTGTAGTTTGGCTTTTTTTTTGCAGTGGAATTCATATTCATTCTTGTCTGCAAAATACAGTTGATTGATCCATCCGTTGCAATCAAGATTGTGGAGAACACTCCAGATGATCCACGCTAAAGGAAGACATCACAAAAGCCAGAGAATTACTAGGATGGGCACCTACTGTCACATTGCGAGAGGGCCTTCCTCTCATAGAATAAGGGTGTGATAGTGTGTTTTTATTTATAGGGTTTGGAGTTTTTTTTGTGTTTTTGCCCTTAGATGCTTGGTTTTTCAAGTTATTATATTTTAATTTATAGCTGGAATCAAAGATTTTGCGTTGTAGATTGTCATAAAATCCCACTAGCCTCAATGTCCTGGAAATTACCACTTTAGGCTTCATGAATTTGTGATGCATTTGGCCCACTCAGATGAATCATTTAATTGGTATAAAAACCCCACAATTTGTTTTTCTTATTTGTTTTCTGCAATAATTGATCATTCCAGGTTACCTGATCATTAAACCAACAGATACTCTAGTTGCGATGCATCGAGTATAAGTCATTCTGCATTCCAATGATGAACTAACAATGCAACTGCAACCTATTCTTATCCTACCTTGTTGTGCTTTGAGGACTAAGATCTGATTCCAAAATCCAGGTCATGATCAACTTCATTTCCTTGCTGAAGTAGCTACATCAGTAAGGTTAGGTGAGTTTGGAATTTTCATATCAACTTCAACTAATATCTAGCTTTAGATGGAAGCCTAGCTTCACTTAATGCATAGGCAAACCTACCCCTTCATCCAGACTACACGGAAACGAGTCAAGGCAAAGAACAAACAGCTCTAAAGAATCACCTACATCATTGGACTTTCTTGGTAGTTTGGGTTATTTGGAATGATACTTTGCTAGCCACCTTATATACTAATGCCAAATAAGAGTTGTTTGCTAAAGGTCCAGATCTGAAGTTGGGTGATCAATTTTGTTTATGGATTAGGTGTCAACAAGTAGCAGTTTAGGCCTCATTGGAGTATGTTAGCACATGTACACGAAATTTTAGCTGATTATTGCCAGGTGATGTATTTGAATATTTCCACCACTCGTATGTTTGTAAAAGAGTTTCAGAAAATGGCTAGAAGTTGTAATACTCTTTTGAAAGGGTGCACCAAAACATGCTTATGAGCCATTTCTAGGTTTGAGGCAAGCAAATCCTAACTTGGATTGGAGCATAGAGTTGCCAATGGAGCCTAAGCAAAACCTTCTAAGTGCTAAAAACAAGAGATAATCAAGCTCAAGTAATCAAAACTCATCATATTGTTTGAAAATGCCTTTTCAAATAACGAGGCTTACTAAAATTTCAAAGTGAAATAATTTTTAATATTTTGACTAAATAAATATTTTCAATGGTCATAGAATCATTTTAAAAATATTTTAAAAAAGGAACCTAGTACGGTTGAATCATTCGGCTTGATGGGCCGATGGTCTTAACAAGCCTGCTCGTTAGACGGGCTAATGGTTTTACGGGCCTGCTCGTTAGACGAAGTTAGTTGGGTTTTTTGGGCCACAACTTTCTAACGGGCTTAAAAATTAGAGCTTATTGGACGACGTTAGCTAAGAGTATAACCCATCTATAAAGCCCATTATTTCTGTTAAAGCCCATTAGCTTCCATTAAATGCCGTTAACCAGTATTAAAGGTCATTACTTTAACCCATAAACTCTCATTATATGCTATTAAATGACATTAAATGGTATTAAATGCCATTAAATATTATTTATATTAATTTCTATTAAACTTCATTAAACATCATTAATTTATGTTAAAGCCAGTTAACTGTCATAAACTCTTGTTAGACGATATTGAAAGGAATTAAATCATATTAAATGATACTAAACCATATTAAACAAAATTAAACAACAAAAATTATTGTTTGAATTTTAAATATTACTTTTTTCAGCTAATAATTTATAAATATTATATATAATTATTTAAAATTAAATATTATAATAAATAATTTTATTAATACAAATTTTAATTAAAATTGGTATAAATATATTTTATAAATATTTTGTGCCCAATTTATGTGGAGCTCAGAGCCCATTAAATGCTATTAAACAGTATTAAATATAGATAAAGCCCATTCATTTCTATTAAAGCTCGTTAGACAGGCCTATTAAAGTCTAACAAAAACCTATTAAACTGCATTAAACCATATTAAACCTGATTAAATATGCATATAATATTATATAAAAAATCTAAAAAATATCTAAAATTTAAAAATTTTAAATTAATAATTATTAAATATTTAGGGAAGGTTAAATCTAATAATTTTTTTCATAAAAATAAAAAACTTTTTTAATGATTTATCTTATGATAATAACTAATTTTTTTGTAATAAACAAAAATTTTTATGAATAATATCTTTATCAAACATATTTATAATTTAATGATTTATAACTTAAACGGAAGTGATTGTAAATTTAAACACTCTAAATATGATATTTATTATCAATTACATATATATTCTTATATAACTAAAATGTTACTCTCAATGTAAAATGACAACGATGCCTCTTGTTCTATTTTAACTAAAATAGAATGCATTTTATTAGATAAATAGAGATCATGGCTGCCTGTAATTTTCTAAAGAGAAATTCATATTTCAACCAAACCATAAAAATAAAAAGCAGAAAACATTGGATTCCTAACATTTCAGCAATCTTGCATACCTTCCTGCAGATTTCTATCGGGCCTTATGATGCTGCGAAAATTCCTCTGCTCTAGGCAGTTTTCCCATTCTTCCTTGTTTCGTTTCCCAATTTCTGGTCTGCTCCTGCTGGCCAGTGTATTCTCGTGAGCTGTCAACATTTTATTTTATTTTTCACCGTCTCTATGCCTGTTGGATTGAAAATTTCTCGTGCTTAGCTTCTGATAATTTATTTTAGTCTATTTGCGCTTGCAATGATTTTATTATTTTTCACTGAAAAAATGGTTGGCTGGAGATAGCTGGATGAGCCGACAGCCCATTTCTCGCCATGGAATTAGAGCCACAAACAAGTGGAAGGGAGCCCATTGGCTGCTAACGCATACCCATTTAAGATGAGTGAGGGTGAGTAGAGAGTCCAAACAAGTCCACACGTTTAATTACTAACACTAAAACTATTCGTTTTTTATATTGTGAATTTACTGTTATTTTGTCAGAATCATGAATACTGGTATTTGAGTCGTATAGTACAAAAAAGTGCTAAAATATTTCTTACGGGTTAAGATATACTTGTATTTTATACTTAATTTATGGACTTGGTTAGAAATATAAATCATGCCATATCTAAAATCCATGCATATTAATGTTTTGTTGGGTCGTGGGGCAGGCATTCGGATGCCAAAGCCATTAAAGTACATAAGCAGGGGTTCGGATAACGGGGAAAGAGCTTATTCATAGACAGTTGCAGTTGCAGTTGGATGGTAGGGGTGCAACTTGGTTGAGTTGACCCGAACCCACTTAACCCAACCCGACCTTTTTAGGGTTTGAGTTCACTAGTTTTGATAGTAAGTTCTGAATTTGGGTTAGGTTAGGGTTGATGGCAACTCAACCCAAAACCTATCCAAATTGAAGATTATTAGTCATAAAATTAAAAATTATATATTTTTTGCTTATAATTTGTATTAAATTATTTTTTTTATTTCTTTTGTAAAATACTAATGACCCACCAATCTCATCTCATTGCCATGATCCCCATCTCTCTTCTTCGTACATGTGTGTTTTCTTCTGTTTTCTAAAATTTTTATTTTTATCCTTATTTTCCAAGTGTTTTAAAGACCTCAAACCAAATGTTTTTAACAACATAAGTGTTATCATATGCAACCCTTTATCTTTTAGTGTCTTATATCTTCCTTGTTTCCTCATTTTTTTTGAGTAAAGTAAACATTAAATTATGAATATTCAATCACGGTAGATGGAATATTTGAAGATTCATTCACACTATATATTATTGAGTATTTTATTTTGAAATATTTAAGACCTTTTAATGTTTAATTTAATGAGTGAATATAACTTAAATTTAATTGAATTCAACTCAAACCCAAACTATTGAGGTAATAAGGTTAGGGTTGACTTCAACTTAAATCCAAATAACCTGAGTTATTACTGGATTAGATGGGTATTGATGGTCACGTAGGACTAAGTATATATTTGATCGTGTATTTTGGGAGCTCCAAAGTGCATTTTCATATCAAAACTTGGCAAGTATTAAAATTCATAAAGAGCCGAAATTTAGCTTTAACCGAGAAACTACAGAGCTTTTAGAAAAAACTTTACTTGTAAACGCACTTTAATGAAATACTTAAATCTTACGGCCCCCCGGCCAACACTAAATCTAGATCGCTGAAGTTTACCATTGGAATAAGAATATGACGAGTAGAATTTATCCTGTTTCACGTATCCCTGTCAGTTTTATATATCCCTCAGGCCAACTATTTAATTATTTTTTAAAGGCTTGTAAGTTAGAAATAGACGCTAACATACGGCCTCAATTTTAGCCACATAAACGCTCGACCCCACTTCCATGCTCGGCTGTTATGCTTATCGTCTCCAAATGATGCACTGGCTGGATCGTCTCACCCGCGATTCACGAGTCTTCTCGAACAGCTGCGGGCGACAGCTGATTGATCGTTGGCGACAAGCCATAAACATGCCATCTCACGTGCTTGACGAACACACATGTTTTTCTACTCATTCGTCCATCTTCGAAAATGTGCCCCACCAGATGGACGGTTCCGATCATGGAAACGACACCCAATAGAATGGCTGTAAAAACGAGATAGCTTAACGCAGCTGTTATCTCCAACGCGATGCACGGTCGGAAAAGCCTCCAGGCGTGGGGCCCACTCAAATGCGTGCAATGCTCAGGATCCCGCGATTCTCCTCAATCCAGTGCGCGCGATGCAGTCTGCACGATGTCTTTGCAGGTTCGGCCTCCACAATACAGCAACGGTCGACCGAAAAATCATCTCAGTAACGGTAAAAATTTCGGGCTGCGATATCATGCGTTTAGAACATTTTGGGAACAAAGCAAATCTCATTCGTTCATTTGAGGTCCTTTAAATGGACGGATAGGATTCCAACAAAGAACGGCTGGAAATAAGGGAGTAGCAGATCACAGAAGCTACTTGCGATTTTCAAGTAATCATAGACGTTGGTTTTCTGGGCCACATAAGAGTAGACGGACGGTTTGGATCTATCTTATCGACTTCTACCTGTAGAGTGGAAATGATTTTTTTCATTTGGTTTTTCACCCATTCACATGCCGTTGCGTAGCACCGGAAGAATGACGGAAGCGAGGGGAGCCGATGGATTCATTTCCAAGGCAACGTCAGGGCTGGGGAGTCTCTCTCGCACTCTCATGGCTTCCAAACAATGGATTTTTCCCGCGAAGGTGGCGGGGATCGCTTTTCAGTCGGAGGAGTTTTGGCGGGAAAACCTTCGCGGAGGGTGGGCGACCGTCGTCGTCCTGCTCTTTCTCTTATTCTGTCGATTGCTCAGGGCGGCTGTGAATCGTTTCAGAGACGTTCGACGAGATGCAAATTCGAAGACGGTGGTTTCCAAAATTGAGAATTCGAGAATCAGGTTATTTACGTTTTTTTTTTTTTTTTGAAAGCTTGACTATGGGTAATTTGGCGTTGGTTCTTTCAATGTAGCATTCACTTCGCTTGTTTGGTAGAGTAGATTTTGATGTTTTCGTGGTTTCGTGGATTGGGAAATCTGTAAATTTGCGTTAATTTTGTTGATTTAGGTGATTTAAAAGATCAGAGTGCTGTGGATGGATCTAATGATATTGGCTGCCTTGTTCCTGTGTTCTAGAGGCCGCGCTTTTGATATCATGGAATCCATATTTGATTTTTTATTTGTTTTCCTGGTGATTTTTTCTTTCGTTTTGCTTCTCCGTTTTGGGTAATTGGATCTTTGTCGATAAGTCACTATTTTCTGCAGTTCTGTATGTGGATGAATTTGAGCCTTTATTGTGATATGGCCCGTTCATACAGTCTCTGGTTGGCACAATCCATCAAGCTTGAGCAGGAAAATAGCCACTCTAGTAACAGCTGCTAACCTGCAACTTACCTGTAACGGACAATTAGCTAGTTTAGTTAGGATTGGCTGGTTAATGAAAGGAATTGTACCTCTGGATGGATGATCCTAGTTAAGGTTTTTTACACAGTATAGGTTGTGGAATAATATGAGAAAAAGGAATTTTTGCCTTGGATTCACCTAAACAGAATTAGAGCATTGCTTCTACTGTGGATTGGAGCTAAAGATGCAAGAGTCAAAGATCAAGCTTGAGGATAAAAACAACTAGCGTAAAATATTTTGCAAGCAGTTGGAACTTAGTTTTCCAATCCAAGCTTCCATCAAAACAATAGGTTTGATATCATTTATTTGCAATTTTTTTTATCATTTATGTTGCTTTTTATTTGAATTTCAAGATTGGAAAGAAATACAAGCCAAGAAAAAAAATCCCTCTTGAGGTCCTCAAGTGACTCTGTAGTTAATAGTGCTACAGAACCTTTGGTTTATGGTGGCCAAGAAACAACCAAATGTTTGGGTTTGCTCTTAGAGGTTTTGCCAAAATGAGTCAATAAAGGGGCCTTTGTTTAAAATGCTTTGGTTGTGAAATGATGTAAATTTCAAGTGCATCAAATGAAGAATAATCTGCATCTGAGACCACTTAATTTCAATTCCAAGTAACTTTATCCTTTAGATCTTACAAACTTTGTCTACGACCTGATAGTTATGCGTCGTTTTCAAAGATCTGACTCCACAGATTCAAACCTCGATAAAATCAGTTCCAAAATTATCTAAATGAAGGAAAATTTCTACAAAATATTTAGAAATATAAAAAATCAAGTTTCAAACACAGCTCGAACTCAAGACAGCTCTCAAAATATGAACAGATTGCTGTGCAGTTTTTGACAAAAAAGAAGAAACAGTTCTATTGAAACTGGACTAGTCCATACAGTCAGTGATGTATGGATGGCGATTTTCTCAATGCATTTTGATATTGAATGGATGGAAAGGCTAGAGGCATAAATCCCACACTTTAAGTTGTTAGACACTTGATTTCTCTGGAAAATGGTGATTCGTTTCAATTAATATTGATTTTATTTAAGTTGTTATTGTTATATATGAGCATTGTAGTCTTCTCCTCAAAATTCAAGGTGCCACTGTTTCAGAGCTTCATGAGATTTCTCCAGTATTGCAGGTTTTGCCTTTTTTCTTAATTTGAAAATAACGTTGCCTCATTCTAAGAATACCTTTTGATTAGCATTTTTAGTTTAAAGCAATTACTTATACACCTTTTAGTTAAGATAATAAATTAGTATTTCCTACATAATTTTTTAGTTAAGAAAACTAATTACTCTTCATAGTAAAGAAAATTGAAAATATATTATACTTATTGCTTCTGACATTTGGGTTAATAACTAACTTTTTATTCCGTTGTGTCAAATTGGTGAGCATATTGACAATTAGAGCACGAGAGTGTGATGGCCCAGTTGGACATGGTTTACTGACCAAATTAATTGTTATTAGGCCCAGATCATGATGTTCAATACATTCGGAAAACTAGCATTGAGATGTTTACATGATGGATATCTGTTTACCTAAAATGCATGGAAATTTTGAGTCTTTAAGGCAAAAACCGACTCTTTTGCTTTTGGTATGCTGGGCACATGGAAGTTTTGAGTCTATTTTTGGTACCATTCAAATTGTCATAATTTTATGCAGGAGTCTGTTTGTGTCTTCTGATGTAAGTGTTATATCACCACTGTGGCCACTACAATCATTATCACCACCATCATCGATGCTTTATCTTGCATGATTGCTGTTAGCTACATGAATTCTAATTATGCCTCTCCATTTTAACATTGGACATTATGCACCCCCCACCCACCCACCTGACATCAAGTTTCTTCACCTGCAGAATCACAGGGATTATATCAGATGATGACTTGAGAAATTTAATAAACAATTTGGAAGGTAAACTGGATGAAAGTGACAGATGGGAAGATGTCATAGACAAAAGAAACAATCGCATGTCTTACAAAGCTAGGTGCTGCAAACCAAAGGTCAGTTCTGCAACCATCATATGCTGGTTGACCAATGTTATTCTTTTGCTTCCTTGCTTCTGTTCTAAATTTCTCACTGAATTGAATGAAGAACTGATGAACTGCAAATAATCTTGACCCAAGGACTTCCCTTCTTAAGTCTGTAGTTTGACTTTGTTAGTGAGGAGATTACTGGCCTGCCTGACCCAGAAATTGCTCTTTTTATCTTTTCATTTGACTTGCAATGTTAATGAGAAAAATTACTGACCTGTGTGAAATTGAGTTGATTAGATTCTTGTTTTACCACCGTAAGGATTGACTCTGTTTGTGTCTTTGTTTCAATGTTTGTATTTCCCACAGGATGGTCCATTGAAATATCTGAGTGTGACCATCTTCGAGAGTTGCACAACAGAGCTGTTAAGGGACTTTTACATGGACAATGAATATAGGAAAGAGTGGGACAAAACTTTGGTTGCACACCAACAGTTACAGATTGATGAAATTAATGGAACTGAAATTGGCCACACTATTAAAAAGTTTCCTCTTCTGACACCAAGAGAGTATGTGCTGGCATGGCGCATTTGGGAAGGAAAAGACAAGACGTTCTACTGCTTTATTAAGGTAAGATGTGGGATGGAATGTCTCTTTGATGTCTGATTGCTTATTGTTAGAGTACTTCAACTCATGGCTGAATGATCTTGTTGAAGGATCTGTCCATTTTGTGGTTTTTTATATAGGTTGTTTATTGATTATGAATTGCACTCATGGTCCCTTTTTTGAGCAGAAAGGTCAAAGTTTTATCTCATGCTAGATTTGATATAAGTCTAATGTGATTGACTTTGAAAAATGATACCTATCAAACTGCATTGTTATTTGTGAACTTCAAAAGAGGGGGATAGGAGGGGGAGGTGTGTGTGGGGATTTGTATTTAAGGCATTCTGTATTTGTGCGTGCTTATTGGCATCTGGCTAAACAAAAGCTATGACAAATTTTGCTGTTTCTTCCACTTCTTTATGCCAGTGTCTGCATTCATCAGCCCATCATCTGATGGCCACAAACTTCCTGCCTGTTTGATTCCTCTCTAGATGTAGGCAGCAATGTCTCCCATGTTCTGTGTATTCTAATCTCCTTCTCCGACAATTGATTGATTGCCATACCCACCCTCAACTGTTATTAATATCACAAGTATAGATGACTAAAAGTCCTTAGCAATATGGTTTTTGTCAAGTGAAAGTGAGGAAATTTATTTGGTGATTTGGGTGCTATCAGAAGCTCTCTGTTTCAATCATGGATTCCCTCCCAGGTTAAGTTGTTTGTTCCCCGTTCAGCCAAATAGATCAAATAGATCCATAATTGATTTGCAGCCTCAATGAATGTAAGAGACGTTTGTTAGCAAAGAAAAGGGAGGAACACCCCTGCCCCTTTTCTTACCTCTTTTAATTGATGTGATATTTATGTATTCCACCTATCCCAACAACCCTATATTTTCAATCATCACCCCTTATCTTTTTATTCCAAAAGCCTATCTTTTGTTTTTTTTTTTAATACTTCATTTCAAATCTTTACCTCCTATCCTGTTGCATCATTTTCTTCCTTTTTTCCCTTTTCTAGATTCCACTTCCTCTTTTTTTCTTGATTCTTAAACAGATCCATGTGTTTGAAAGATTTGCGTAACTGCAGATGCATAACACAGTAATTTCTGTGTGATTATTGCTGTTAATTTTGTAGTTATCTTAATTCCAGCAATTTGATGCATTGCTTATTGATATATGGTTTCATTGCCATGATTAGGATTCTGAGCATGCACTAGCTCCAAGACAAAAGAAGTATGTGCGAGTTGAGTTTTTCAGATCTGGTTGGCGAATTAGGAAAGGCAAGTATATCTCTCACTTTTCCTATAGTTGTCATTTGATAAAATGTTGAATGCTCATATAGAATGTCGTCAAGCACATTGTTGTCCGATGGATCAGTCAAGTTGGTTGAAAAAAAGTTATCCATGATGGTGGATGTTGCGGCCATATTTTTAAGACACAACTATATCATCAGTTGTTCTATTTGCATTGGAAATTGATAGATTGATGAATCTATACCCTTTTATTTGAAGGTTTAATTTCGATCTATTTTCTAGAATAAAATATGTATAGTTTTAGAGAACCAATTTAACATTTTTATGACTATATTTGGTTGCTGCAATGAAAAAGCAATGTCATGAGAAGTTTATATTATGATTTTTATTATAATGTGTTTATTATAGTATATGCTGTTTTAAATATATTGTTTGGTTGCAATAACAAAATATCAGAAGCATGGCTTTTAAGTTTTAATTACACAAAACAGAATAGAGAGGCAGTTGCAAAAAATTATGATAAATTAAAAAGAAAGTGAAAGTAGTTTTAAGATTATCATGGTGTTGAGGCTTACCACTTATTGGTGCAACCAAGTGCTCATATCAAGAAATTTAATATCTTTTGTTTTTAATATTTTATTTTGTGGAATTGAACACAAGCTAAGTTTGTTTCCTGGTCCTGTATCGTGCACTGTATTGTTCTGTCTTTATAGCATGTTTGTTTTGTGATTGTTCTGTCTTTTGTTTCCTTGTCATAGGTCGAAAGTGTGTCAATGTGGTGGTGAGGGAGAAAAAAAAAGTATTAATTTGTTTCAAACAAGGTCTGGATGAGTCACAAGCTGAATCTTTTCATCTTGTGACCTCTATTTATGGTCTAGGCTTGTATTTGGATCGGCGTAAGCCCTAATGTGGCCTATGTTTATATTTGGAATGAGCTAGCCCATGATCCTGGCAGTGAAAATTTTGAGAACTAGATTTGGACTCTGGCCAATCCTCAGTGGAAATCTAGATTCGTTTTAGGTTAAAGTCATTGCATATCAACACTTGCTTTGGACTATTTTAACTTTGGCAACAAGCCTGATTTGGGGGCCCAACTAATCAACTGGCCAAGTTGATTTCCATTTAATCCTTTTGTTTACTGCCTTTTTTTTCCCTCTTTGTTTGTGCGTTGACAGGCCCCAGCCAAAGGTTGAAAGCAACAAACCGCTCTTAGGCCCATCATTTCTTCTTGTTCTTCTTCTTCACCATGGTCCTATCAAAACACCATTGTGAATAACCATCACACGGTTCCGGTCTATATGTAAGGCCGGGTTCCAAGTACATAGCTGATGTGGGACTCCATGCAGCTTGTGACATTCTTCCTCACCAAGGAAATCCACATGGAGGGTGCCTTTACATCATAGTGGAACCTGGGAGGAACCCGTGGTGCTCATTGAGCTTGGGTGGCACCATCACACTTTTGTGCGCAACATACATGAGTTACCCACATGTCAGTGCCTGTGAGGTTGCTTTGGTACTAAATGTCTTATGGTCCAAATCTGTAAGTGAGACACTGGGTCCCTCACACAAAATGAGTATCCATTCAGGTTTTCCAATGTCATCACTTGTTTAACTGAGGAATCCTTAGCACACGGCTAAGGTGGGATTTGGCTTGTAACAATAACCAAGAAGAATCTGCCAAAGGCACTTCATTTGGCTAGTGATGGAGATATTGGAAAATCAACCAGGAGGGCTATCACATTTGGAAAAAAAAGAAATGTTTTTTTTTTTTTTTTTAAGTGTCGATGCTTTGGGTACACAGATGTACTGTGGTTTTTGTGAAACAATTGCAATGCCATCTGCAGCTGTGGTTTTTGTGAAATGATTGCCATGCTGTCCATGGCTATGTGGTTTTTGTGAAAAGATTGCTATGCCGTCTGTGGCTATGTGGTTTTTGTGAAGCAATTGCCATGCCATCTGTGCCTATGTGGTTTTGCTGAAACGATTGCCATGCCATCTGCAGCTATGTTTCTTTTCAGGCATCTAACTAATGCTGATTAGTTTCTGATTCTGATGACAGTTCCTGGTAGAGATGCCTGTGAGATTGCAATGGTGCACCAAGAAGACGCTGGCCTGAATGTTGAGATAGCAAAACTGGCTTTTGCAAGGGGCATATGGAGTTATGTATGCCAGATGGACAATGCACTGCGTAAATACCCACCTCCTCATCGCTTTAGCAGAAAACCAGCCATGGATGCTCTGCAGTTGATCCAGAAGGTGAGTGCTTCATCCCAGGCATTCAGTGCAGACCTCCTTTTGACATTTATGAACAAGTGGTTTGAGCATGGCTTGGTTAACTCTGGTTGGGTAGGCTTTGACTGGAGCCCTCTCCAAAGTCTATTTCATGAAAACTTCTGTGAGCTTTTAATATCTAAAGACTGACTGCTGGCTTGAATTACAGCTAAGTTATTTTTCCAAGGCATCTTCTTTCATATCATTCTTGCATGTTATTTTAATCTGACCAAGGGGTTGCTGTTAAAAGGTTAGATGCTACAAGTCTTCAAAAGTTTTCATGCCTCTGCGCATTCAATTTTCAAGTGCATAGTTTATGCTGATTAATGCAGTGCTAGTTTTATGTGCCATTAATTTGCATAGGTACGATTATTTTCCTGCAGGTTCATTAACAATGATGATGTTTATGAATATGGGAGGGTGCAATTTACCCCCTAAACTACCCAGTTGGGTGCTTTGTTTGTGAATTCCTTGTGTTTGGCCATTAATGGTGCCATGACCCTGGATGTCCAGATCCCATTTACATGTACAAAGGCCGTCCTTAGAATAAGGTTCTCATTATTCATAACCTCTGGAATAAGATAAGACCTTACGCACGAGCATGCAGTCCCCCTCTTACCGGATCTTGATTTGCTAAAAAGTTTAGTTCAGTGTTTCCCTTGTGTTTTCAACTCTTGCATCTGCCGTCATGTTTGATCCACTGCACATCGGAAAGAAAGGGGGAGAAAATGATTTAGTGAGGTTTCTTGTCCTGCTTGTTTAGGTCCCACCTGAATTAGAAGCCTCAACGGCCATTAAAGAATGTCCCAGTAGCTCCACGGTGATGGAAGTTAGGGAAAGGAAAATCTTCAGGAAGCCATCGAAGAAATTTGTAGCAAACGGTTTGCTTCTCCTAGGTGGCTTTGTCTGCCTATCGCGAGGCCGTTCAAGCCTTGGTGCAAAGCTTGCCATGGCCTGCCTGCTGAAAAGGCTTACCAAACGTGACGCCACATCAAGCCATGAGGAGCCAAGCCCAGCCAATGAGAGCAAGTGAACTGCCACTGTGACCTTTTTGAAGGTTCGAGCCAAGCCAAACCAAACCAAAGCTGGTTGAATCCAGTCAGAGCCACTGGTGTGCTTCTACCGCCAATTGTCTTATAGCTCTTTGCTTTTCATTAATTTCCCCCTTTTTCCCTCATGTTTATTATTTCGGTTTTGGTTGTCTGAGCCCTGCCCACGTATGATGCCAGTGCGGGTGAATGTGTGTAATATCTAGACCTTCCGCATGATACTTGTTCCAATGTGGATTGCCCATCAGAAGATTCTGGGTGGTGGCAAAGGTATTCTTTCCTTTTCAATATTTATATGAGCCTTTTTGTAATTCTCAAGCCTTAGCTATTTTGTGAAATAAAATTTGCTGTGTTTGGATACACCATGTAAAAAGTTAATGGGTGTGGAGTCATTCTTCTTGCTCTAACATGATGTTAGAACTCTTATATTAATAGCTCTATTTTTTTCTCATAATTATTTACATTTTCAATCACTACCTTTTATCTTTTCATTAAAAAAATTATCTGTTTTGTTTTTATTTATTTATTCTGCTAACATAGCTCCCTTGAGTTTTATAATTTTACATATTTACCCTATAAAGTTTATACACTTGACCCGAAAGTAGCAACTAATTTGCAAATAAGCCGTTAATGTCAGACGCTGTTGGTGAGAAGAGGCCTCATTGGGCTCTACTTCCAGCACGAAGCAAAACACCTAATATGCATATACTGAAAATCAACAAAACCCTTTGATTTAAGGCTTTTTTGCATATTATTCCCGTAATTTTCCCACGCTATAATTTTAATGCTCTAAAAATGAATGTTATTAGAACCAAACTAGAAGTTAAACCAGTAAAGCATCTGATTTATGGTTAACCTAGTTCAACCATCTTATCTAAGATTAACTAGTTCTATATACATACATATATATATATATGTATATATATATATATTAAATCGTAGATCTCATTCTAAATGTATACATCTTTCATGATGTTACTGGATTCATTCTTTTATTTCATTAATAATGATTAGTTTTTATTTTTGTAATTTTGGCAAGTCAATTGACTGGTCTACGTTTGAATCAGTTAAGACTGCCCGGTCCATTGCCATTTTGATAACAGTTTTGAGTAACTCCTTTTTATTAAGTAATATTAAGGGTATGTTTAGTAATGGCGAAAAGATATGGGGAAAAAAGAGAGGCGGAAAAGCTAGTAAATAAATGAGAGGAATTGATGTGATGTAATAGGAAATAAGAATTAAAAATAAAATAAGTAGATTTTTATATAAAAGATATAAAATAAAAAATAGGTAATAATTACAAAAAAGTGTTGTTAAATAGATAAAATATTAAATTATATCAAAAAATATAAAAAATAGGAGATAAAAGTAAAAAAGTTTTTTACTATTTTTTTCCTCATTGCAAAATATACTCTAAAGGATAATGTTGCCTTTAAAAAAAAATTTAGCACTTTTCATCACTTAATGTAACTACCACTAATGTCTGCTAGCAGAGAGGGAAAATATACTAATTATTTTCGTTTTCAAAGTAAGCTAAAAAGAGGGAAAATATACAAAGTCTATAGTTTTATATTAAATTGCAAAATCATGAAACCCATGGGGCAATATGTAAGAATCCCTTGCAAATCTCAACCCTCGCATTAAGTGGACCGCAACTGTCAACATTTAAAGGCTACCCACCAGATGGATTAGACCATCCGATCAGTAGGTATGGAGTCCACGGCGATGATTTTTTATTTTTTCAGTCTTCCCACGAAAATCTGGATCTCAAAACTCGAATAAATTGAATTTTGTAAACCGTCAACGAGGGCGACTCTCATCCGTTCATTTTACGCGGTTTTGTTAACGCGATTTGGCTTTGAGTTTTCCCAAGAAAGCGAGAGACGCCAATTCTCAGTCAACCGATCGGGTCCGTTGACTCAGGTGACCGCGAGTACTGTTATACGATGTAGCCATCCCTCCACTGCAACGTGGCAAGGCAATCTTTCCATCCTGACCGTCGATTTATGCTGTACAAGATGAGACGGCGAGGATGGCCAGTAGCTTTTCAAGAATAAGGCAACTCTAGAGAGTGCCCCGTGTGCTACGCGCGAGTTGCATTCTCGTTTCGGTGCGATGCAATGGGCAGAAATAGCATTGATTGGACGGTCTTAGTCGTCTGACGTGTCACGTGGAATACCGGTCATCCCATGGCTTATTTTAAGCATTCTGAACAGTCAGCAAATTGACGGTTTGGATCCGTCCAATCCAATCATTGTTATAAAAAAAGAGTATTTATTATGCATATGTAGTCAGAAAATGGGCTTTTCCTCCTGTCGTGTCCCCCGTCGCAGCAGATGAACGCAGTTCTTAAGTTCAAACCAACGATAGAGCCGCGAATAAAAACTATTTCCATGCATTTTCTTGGTCATGCCGTTTTACCACCTTTTACGTCGCCAATGTTGAAAGTTCACGCGCAAAATAAAATAAAATTTAAATTTATACGCAGTTCTAAGTTCAAACCAACGATATAGCCGTGAATAAAAACTATTTTCATGCATTTTCTTGGTCATGCCGTTTTGCCACTTTTCACATCGCCAATGTTGAAAGTTCACCCGCAAAATAAAATAAAATTTAAATTTATATACCTGTATACTTTTCTAGGGTAGAAAGGAAATATATTGGTTTCTCCATAGCGCCTGCCTCAGCCATGATTTTTTTTTTTTAAATTAGACCTTCTAAATTTATTTAATTGTAAAATATTTTTTAATATTAGACTTTTTAAGCTTTCAGTATATTTATAAACGTAACTGTCGGTCTCCATAAAGGTCCATCCATTAATGAAGTTTATTTTGTAAAGTTAGTTAATTAAGAAAAAATAATTTATAAATATAAAAATAAAATGTCTAATTCGTAATTAATGCCTTGTTGGCTACGTGGAAATGGATCTAATTGGAATAGTTGTTCTTAGAATATTTAATTTTTTCAAGACTTTATTTGATATATGCTTTCCATAATAATCATATTTTTATCATTATTTATATTTTTAATTGTTACTCTCATCTATTTTTAATCATATTCACTTTACAATTGACATTGTCTCTTTTATTGCTGCAATTATTTTTCTTCCATTTCATTAGCTTTGTTTGGCGAGGAAGAAAAAGTGTTAAAAGTTTTCCATATTTTTTTTTACACCCTCTGATATGATTTAACATTTTAATTATCTAATAAATTTACTTTTCTTTTCTATAAACAGTTACTTTTCTTTTTTGATTTTTATAAATATTTTTTATGTATTTTTTAAATTAGGGATATTTTTGGTACAATTTCAAAAAAATGAGTTTTTTAGACCAGTACAACTATTATTGTGAGACCCGGCTCATAGGATCGCTGCCATATATATATATATATATATATATATATTCTTATTCCAGAATAGTCCTGAATTTCAATTAAACCCATATTGTCCATAGGCCCTAAACAAATTTAGATGTTTGATTTGTAAAAAACCAAATATTAAGTTTTTCGCTATATTTTCTACCAGATCAAACGCGATTGTACGTTATTTCTTAATCTCTAGAAACGGCGGAAAACACCTAACGACAGTCAAGTTTTAGAATTGATCCCTATTTTGCAGCAAGGCCGCCGCTCGTACGTATAGGTAGTTGGGTATTGCCATCAGCATGCATCTATTGATACATGCACATAGAAGCTTCCATTTCCATGCTTAACTAAGTAGTTTTTAGCATGCATAGCTTGCGGTAGGAAAGCACTTTCGGCCCACAACACAGCCGCACAAAACAGCTCAGAAAATCGAGAATCTTCGAATCCTTTCCACGATGTTTTGATTTTCCTATAAAGTGGGCCCTCACCTTGAAAACCACGCCTCAGGGGGGTCCTGATTGGCTGCCCGATTTGAGAACGACATCAAAGCAAATTTTCATTTTTCCAATGCAGATTTGAAATTCAAATCTTCTATTATATTCATTGACGTGTATGTACTTAAGACATGAAAAAATCATGTATATTAAAATAATAACGTAGTTATTCATTTACTCGAATCAAGACGATTTTTGAGATTATGTTACATATTTGGAGAGAAAAATAATACTTGGCTTCAATCCAATGACACTGTTATGGTAGACCCAAAACAAAGGAAAGCACAGAGATCTGGGATGGACTATCTTCCAGATAAGCTATTATTGCCAAGAAAAGGACATGGCGATGACACGTCACGGGCTACCAAGCGATGGGACGAGAAGGAATCATGCATGGCACGCCGTGGAGATTTCAACACCGCCAATCGCCAGACTTTGTCAAAACGATCGATGAGAGAACGACTGGAGCGACCAGACAAACACCGGTAATTGGCAGATGGACTACTAGCTATAAAGATTTTTATTTTTTATTTTTTAAAAAAGGACTTACCAGCCAACATCATACGAGCGTCCATACCTGTGTGACTTCCAATCCGTACATTACGTGAATCACACACAGATGTGTGGAAATTTATATTCGTATTAAAATTCTGATTGCTTGGTTGAATGCAAAGGGTGCTTAGTGTGACCAAAGAATGTCCTGTAATATAATAAATAAAATAAAATAAAACAATGAATATAGCATATATTTGAAAGATTAATGAATTATAAAAAAACATCGAGGCAAATAGTTGAAAAGTAAATGTATATATATATATATATACATAAATGATCAAAAGGATTAAATAATTAATAAAAAATATAAGTAATGATTAAAAAAGGAAATAAGATGCAAAGGATAATACTTTACTTTATTTGGAATGAACCAAAGCGTGTAAGGTGAATGGATGCCGTAGTACGGCATGTAGTGGGATTACATACACTCAACCAAACACACAGGAGTCACTTTAAAGATCTCAACAAATATTCATTTTGGATAAAGGACGCAGTCTAGCGCATGGAAACAGACTCATACAATATTTTGATATTAGAGATGGTGGGATGGGGACCAGGGAGAAGTGATTGCTTGGATGAAAGGGAAAACAAATATTAAAAGAAAAAATATTAAAATGGTCTCATTAAAAATGTGAATAAAGTTAAAATAATTAATATAATAATTAAAAATATAGAAAATAATAAAAAATATGAGTATAACAAAAGTTACAAAATCAACCAAAATAAAATTTCCCCGGAAGTTCTTTCCTAATTTATACTGAAAATCACTTTCCCAAGGCTCTCCTTCGACCCTGCTGGCGAGACCCGTATGGTGCTCTCTCCGAGGGACGCGTACGAGTATGCGGCAAGAACGCGCTTTGGTCCAAACTACAAAGGCCTGCGTCATCTTGTTGGCCTTGTCAGCTGCAGCACGGCTGTTTGCTTGCGCAGGCCTGCCTGGGTTTCTCAGCCGTCCCTGCATGCGAGAAGGATGATAGCTCCACTCAAGCACGTGATTTGGGAGGTCTTGATCCATGAAAAAACGCGGCAGACGTCCGTGGTAGGTGAGTGAGGCCCGCACGCGGAATGCGCATGAAACTACGACCGTCCATCATCTATAAGGCAAAAATGGATTGCATGGTCAATGAACCAATGCATTCAATTTTGACATGGGCATTCTTAAATGGTTCCCAATTTCTGCATCCACGGACAGGATCATTCCCACGTATGCTAAGTCCCGTCAATTGCGTTTTGGGTTTTTTCAGCCGCTAGGTTTGAAATATTTTGAGCGTGCTGGGTTTAGTGGAAAAGAAAAGAGAGGGCATGTTTAGTTGCGTAAAGTGGGTATGATATTAATGTACTGTAGAAAAGATTAAAAAAATGTAAAGTGTCGTATGGTGTGTTTGGTAAAGTAGACTAATGATTAAAAAACACGGCAAATGTTTGGAATGGATAAAAAATTACAAGGGTGGATATTAAAAAATAAGGATAATAATTTAAAAGATATATGATCATTAGTGTATATATATATGTATGAATGTATATACATATATATATGAATATATATAACCAATGAGTGTAATGCATCGTGTTACCCTCAAACAAATATATTTAAAACAAAATGAAAAGAAAATAATATCAGCACTGAATAATTTAAGGTATGGAATGAAAAATAAAATAAATTAATATTTGTAATGAAATATACTATAAATCAAATAAAAATAAAATGAATCAGTATTTTACTAATTATTTGAAAGTAAATTTATTATGATAATTAAAAATAGTAGTAGTACTAGTTGTTGTTATTACTATTGATGCTGCTTTCCTTTCTTCTGTCTCCAGCGCGAATGATCGAATCCGAAGTGTCGCTAACGTACCTTCTATTTTGTATATACAAAGGGAAAGTTTCAAAATGATTATTATTTTTTTGGGGGGAAAATTCTAGGATGGTCCCAACCATTTGAAAGTTTTCAAAACAGTCACAGGTGTTTGCCAAGTCATTCCATAGCAATCACAAGTGTTTTCCTCTGATAATTGCCCTTTAAATTCAGAGGTGAAATACCAAGATTATACTAAAAACAAAAAAATAGCTTTACCATCTCATTTCACAGGTGCCGAAAGTATATCAACCGTTATATTTTCGTCATGCTGTAAAATTGTAATTTGGACGCGTACATAACGAGATGAAAATGAAATACCGTTTTTAATTTAAGGGCATTTTAGCCTTTCCGCCTTTGGATTTAACACATTGGTAATAAAGGCAAACTCTTGCAACCATTTTGAAAATTTTCAAACGGTTTCCATCATTTTAAAGTTCTCCATAAGGCTGCGACTTTTTTAAAATTTATCTATATATAAATAGCATATTTTTATGAATTATGGAGTAAAAATAACCCAAAAAAAGAACTATTCATAGGTCCGGCAAGAAATGGCATGGACTAGATATGACAAAAATGAAATTGTTAGATAAGTTAAGGATCTATTAATCATATTTTTACAGAAATATATTTTAAATAATATAAATGTAAGGTCAAGATTATTTATAATTCGGCAAAATTCACTGGATGAAAACCATGAACGACAGTTGCGTTGCTGAAAACTTCAATCATCCACCGGAGGGGTATCCGGGTAATTTTGTCAAGGATGGGGGCCATTCTCGTCCGCCTGCCTTTTAGACAAAGATCCGAAGCAGCTGGTTTTGGTTTGGCGTCTTCGTCGGCCCCCCACAAGCAGAAATCGCCGTAAAACCAAAACCTCCAATCGACCCCATTGTTCTCTCCATCCCATCCCCACATTCCGCTTTTAAAATCCCATTTTTTCCTTCCGATCCGGATTGCAATCCGAAACAATCCCGATTCTTTCTCGACTTTCTGCCCGAAATCCTCTGGAAAATCCTAGATCTATTGGATCTGCTTGGTCAGAGTTTCTCGTTGTTACCGATCGTCAAAGAGAGAGCTGAATTCGGGAGTGATTGAGCTAAAGGATTGACCTCGTGCCGGCGGAGCTTACGGACCGTCCAATTCGAAATGGAGGGATGAGATTGGGACCAGGCCTGGAATCGAAATCATGGGAAACTGCATCACGGTAGAGGAGCCGCAAACTCCTGCTACTTGCAAGAAGCAGCCAGGTATCTGTTTTGCTCTCCCTTGGTTACTGATGCTCTACTTTCCCGCGGGCTACCGTTTCAATCCTTTTCTACCGAATATTCGAGTAGGGGGCTTTGGAAATGACACAGTCACGAGACAGATTGCGGGCAATGCACTCCGAAGAGAATGACAGTGTTAATGGAATATGATCGTGACCGTTTTGCCCTCTCTTTTCCTGTCGAGCAGTGGAACTGCGGGGTAGTTTGGTCATTTTTTAACGGCCGTCGTAGCTCGACGCTGTCTGCCCTGCGTCCGTAGTCTCGCTTCCAAGTTACTAAATTATACTGGAGAGACGATGTTTTGGAATCCTGACCGTTGACTGAGCATTGCTTGCTTGTTGAGTTGATTGATTATTCATCTGTTTGATTTCTTGTATGGGAAGGGGTGATGGCAAATTCAACTTGGAAGGTCAGTCCAATCTGAGCGGTTTTGGCTCCTTTGATGATGGGCATCGCAGAGCAACGGGCAAGCTTGTCGAACTCTGCGAAATTCTCACAAGCTGAATCTTGGAGTATCCATTCCATGTTGCCACTCGGATTCGATGGGCCTATTGGCTAATCTATATTAATCGATAGAGAGTTGTCAACATCTGAATAAATAACCATGCAACTAAACTCACATATGTGAAATATGTTGGACGACTGTATTATGATCGTCCATTTAGCAGTAGCTTTTAATATTGTGGGTGGAAGGGTTGTATGTCACCTGCACACACTACTAATGGAGCAAATTTATTCAATTTTCTTAGACCACTGGCAGTTCATGTGTCTTTAACACTTTTGTACATGTGGACAACATCTTCTACTTTTCGTGACAATGGCTACATCTACTCCGCTCAAAATGCGCTGCAATGGGTGTTTATTTGGCTTTTATAAACCACAAATTGTTGGACCAACCGGAAAATGTCAAACTGATCTCTTAAACCTCTGCAATCAATCATTCACCCCATTGCCTCTCCCTCCAAATGATATATTGGCTCTATATCAGGTTAATTGAAACTGTAGGCAGGCACACTAGCAATTCTTTGTTGCCTTTTTGTTGGTAGTTTACCATCATTGTCATATGTTATTTACCACCTAAATAGGGTTAATTGCATGATGCTATTATGCAAATTTTGCTTAGCTTGGATTGTGTGTTAGTAAAGGCCAAATACTTACTACCCTAGAATGTGATAATGTTTGTATAACACTAGCTCTAGCCAACGTGAATTATTGTCCGCTCTAGGGCTACTGGAATCCATTGATACACAGAGCCTACACGGTTTTATTTTTTGGGGCCAACTCTCCAGCTCGAAAGGCTCCTTATAATAACTTACCATAGTTCATATTCGAATCTTTCATCTCAAGTCGTATTGGTTTTTAAATCAAATCTCTTACCAACCAAGCTAATAGTTTGTGTCTTGGTAAAGTTAAAATACTTTTTCTAGGGGATTCTCCAGATTTTGTTGCTTTATGATGGTAGATGCTGGTATTTTTTGTTTCTTTACAGAGTTCTAATGTTAAAGACAATTTACAAGTGATTCATGGCATAATAAATTCATGTAAAGCATGTGAGTGAAGTTGAATTTGATCTCGTCTTCATATGCATTCATATCTAAGTATTAGTAGCAAGAGTAGCTCTTATCAAAAGTACATATTGATGTGTTTAAATGCTTCCGCCTTAGGTATTGTCTAACTATATACCAATTTTAATTACCTTGCTGTTTTTGTTCTGGAACAAATTCAGTTAAAGTAGACCATCTTGGGACTTTGTCTCCTCCAAAGCCAAACAAAGTTACTACTTCCGACATAAGCAGTGGTATAAGTGTTACAGCAACTCCCAAAGATGTTGAGGATTTCCGGCAGAATGCTGGATCCAATGATGTCACCATTTTTTCATACAATGAACTGAAGATGGCAACCAAAAACTTCAGACCAGATCAGATACTGGGGGAGGGTGGATTTGGAATTGTGTATAAAGGCATCATAGATGAGATCGTGAGGCCTGGCTACAAATCCACATTGGTTGCTGTTAAAGAGCTTGATCCAGAGGGTTTTCAGGGTGACAGAGAATGGCTGGTAATTTTTTCTTTTCCTATGAATCATTTTCGTCAATTTTTTTTTTCACTTACTGTTGTTCTTTTTTGAAGGGAAGCCATCATTTAGATGATTATAGGTAAGCATAAGAAGGTTCACTTGAAAAATAGTTTGATCATCATTCAACAAGGTTTAGTCAAGATTAGCCTATGAAACAGTATCTACCCTGATTCTTCCTCCTTCAAAAGGGGCAAAAAACGTCTTCACAGGATTGTTAGTGTAAGCAAGCATTACATTAAATAAATGAGAGGCCAAAATTTTCACACAAAACAGCCGTAAGAAAAACCTGAATAGTACAATGCATTTCTTATTTTGCCAACGTTGGGTGTGCATGTGAAATCTCCATTTCATTCTATAAATGTCTCCACGAAGTCTTTTCAGGAATGTAGAATGAAACAACAACAATATCAACAATAAAATGGAAAGTTGCCCCCACAAAATCCATGGTCTCTTTGTGCAAATGGAACATGGTAACACATTGTGTTGAATCATTTTACTTTGTTTTCCCTTGTAGTTCGTTGGTTTTATCTGGCCTTGGGGGGATATTATGTATTCTTATGGGATAGGCTTATCACCTGTTATGCATTGGTCTCTGTTGAAACAGTGATGAATGCATTGATTTTCCTTGTTTCCTTTTTTATTTGCAGGCAGAGGTTAACTATCTAGGGCAGTTCAGTCACCCAAATCTTGTCAAATTAATTGGCTACTGCTGTGAGGATGAGCACAGGTTGTTGGTATATGAATATATGGCTTGTGGAAGCCTTGAAAAGCACCTTTTCCGACGTAAGAAACTAACCTCATAGTTCAAGAGAGTTTCCATTTATCTAATTAAATATTGCTGTTCTAGGAAAATTGTCTGCTTTGTTAAATTCATCTCATTTGTCCTTGATTCGCAGGGGTATGCCTTACGATGCCTTGGTCTACTAGAATGAAAATTGCCTTGGGTGCAGCAAAAGGGCTTGCTTTTCTTCATGGGGCTGAAAGGCAAATTATCTATCGTGACTTCAAGACGTCAAACATCTTATTGGATTCGGTGTGTATATTTCTGGCTTTTGTGGCTGTTGAACATTTATTTTCTAGTGTTTAGGAATGTACAACATGCTTCTTGTTACCATGTGTCAAATTTAAGCAGTTTATAGATCCCATGCAACGGGAAATCAAACACCAATGCATGATAGCTGAATTCAATTGATAATCTTCCCTCCTGTCAATCTAGTCATTCTGCATTCACAAAGAAGTACATGTCATTTACTTGACATGATATTCAATATTGGTGGTGAAGCAGGCAAAATAGTTTTGAAAAATTGCTATTAAAATGAGAAACCTTCCATGTTATTATTTTTTGCGGGGAATTCTATCCATGCTTACCATACAACTTATTCTCTATTTGTGGCAACTTGCATTGTCAACAACTCATAATGACCCATGAAATGCAGGACTATAATGCAAAGCTTTCCGACTTTGGACTTGCAAAAGATGGGCCTATGGGGGACCAAACCCATGTCTCTACGCGAGTAGTAGGAACTTATGGATATGCAGCTCCGGAGTATGTAATGACAGGTGAGACTGGTGGTGTCCAATTGAAAAGTCCATTTGTAGGAAGGATCATCGTCATACCATATAAAGAAGTGGATACTGTTTGTTTATGGTTGATACTTTTTATTTGATGTTCATACTATCATGGTTCATGTGAGAGATTGGAGCTGTTAAATAGAAGAGTCCTATTGACTTGAGCATTAAGCTGTTTAACCTATTAGGGGGCCAGGACATAATAATGGATGTTTGGACTGATCTCTCTCTCTCTCTCTCTCTCTCTCTCTCTCTCTCTCTCTTTCCCATCCATATGTTTCTAGTCAACTGAGTGATTGGACTAGCCTCATCTTAGCCCGGGCATGGTTGACACTCCTCTTGGACCTTTGCTCATTTTTTATGTGTGACATACTCTGCCAGCGGAACCATTTGGATATTGCCGGTACAAGTTCAAAAAAAGAAGGAAAAAACAAAAATCTGTAATAGTTGGTTGGTAGAGGCCTTAATTCAGTAGCGTATACCATGTAGGATTGGAAGGCAAGTGGGCAACCTTTCTAGCCTAAATAAGGCGTCCAGGCATGATAACAGATCTCATTGCTTGTCCATTGTGTTTTGTGCTCATATTTATCTGTTTCCTTCGATCAGGTCATCTGACAGCTCGAAGTGATGTATATGGATTCGGAGTTGTGCTCCTCGAGATGCTCATCGGCCGGAGGGCAATGGACAAGAGCCGGCCAAGCCGAGAACACAACCTGGTGGAGTGGGCCCGCCCCCTCTTAAACCACAACAGGAAGTTGATGAGAATCCTGGATCCAAGAATGGAAGGCCAGTACTCAGCCAAAGCAGCTCAAAAGGTAGCATACCTGGCATACCAGTGCCTCAGTCAAAACCCAAAGGGTCGACCCACCATGAGCCAGGTGGTTGAGATCCTGGAAACACTCCAAGAAGATGTTCTTCTCCAGAGTGGAAGCAACAGTGTAACCTTGTACGAGGTTCCCAAGCCGTCATCAGATAGTAATAATTCGTCTGCAGATGGAAAGAAGCAAAGCAGCAAGCGCGAGTGCGATGGAGAAGATGCCCAGCCCAGAGCAAAAGTAGCAAGTGGAAGGAGCAAAAGTGAGCCTGCTATTGACTCTGATCTGTACAGCGCCTGTTCGCCAGAGCTTGAACCCCAGCAGAGAAAGTCCTCTTCCGAAAGAAATGGAAGTGAGAAACCGCCTGTGGACGATGATGAAGGTGATCTGTATAAGCCCTGATATTGTAGTTTTCTTTCTATGTTTGATTAGTTTTGGAAATCAACGAAACTTCCATTATTTTATTTTCTTAGCAGGTTGCATAAATGCTTGCCGTTAATCAGGCTTGGCCAGCTATTTGATGCTCTAGCTTACTCATCATGTCTTGTCCAAATGGACAATGGATGCATGCTCAGAAAAATAAACGAAATTCCTAGTGATTCCATTGGGGGCCGTTTATATTCAAGAAAATTGAAAATGAGAAGCGAAATAACGAAGAAGTAGAGAATTAGACAAAGTAAAACATGGGCAATAATCATTCCATCAAAATTTTGACAGAACCTCTCCCGTTTTTGGCCCATTGAAGATGATTTATAAAATAAAACAGCTTTTTAACCAGAAAAGATACAGCGATGATTGGTTGAAGTAGAAATGTTAGCAGCGAAAAGTTCTCATGTATATCCAGTCCGAAGGCAATCGCGATCATTTCGGTCCCTAACCCGGTTATACAGAAGATCCAAATCATTTCCTTTTAACTATTCCCAGCCATTCGAATTGCGTGTCTGAGCAATGAAACGGTAACTTCGAGCGTAGTTGACAAAATTCCACCTCCACTTTCCACAATACCAATGCCGTCGTACTATAAACCGAGCCCACAATCTTTCATAATAGATGTTTTCTCTTTATTATAACGTGGATCCCACAATCCTAACGGATTGGATTAGATAAAGATGCACCAGAATTCTGCAGAAATGAGAAGAGCAGTAAACCATTTCGGTGTTCCTGTATCTACGGGGCGAACTTTTCGCGGGTACTGCATGTAAAGTATCG
>JAYJMB010015943.1:26944-38397 GCA_036873735.1 Pouteria campechiana
GGGCCGTTTTATGATAGTCTGAGAGAGCATTGGGAAATTGTCATGTGTGTGGTCCCTTTGCTCAAAATGAGATCAGAATCGGGATGCCCCATATCTATGTATATAAAACCCAAGACAGTCACTTGTTGGTACTCCTAATTTGGTAGCTATGATACCAAAATTAAATGGGTTAAATTAGACTAAAGTCCTTCATCTAAGTCACTGCTATTATCCTCCATACACTGCCGGAGTAGAAAAGTTTTTTTTCTCATGTTTTCAGTTCCTATTGGCGTTCTAAAGGCGTCGGTTGTTCAAAAACTGCTCTGCAGTCCCCCCTCGCGGTCCAAAAAGCAAACTGCAGAATTCGAGAGATCGGAACCCAGAGATTGGAAACCCTAAAAAGCTCTGAAGGTTCTTCTCCAAAAGCCTAGCTTTAATTTCTATCCTTTTGCTTTTTTTCTTTCGACGTTTTTTTTTATTTCTATTTTCAATTTCCTATGATTTTTTCTGGGCCCATTTGGATGCGATGCCTGTTGAACTGAACATTGCATCCCACCACCCAAGTTATCATCCAAGCAAAAAATGTGACAAGACTGGAGTCCCCATTTCATCTCGAAGATAAACTGAATCCTAACTGCTATCCTATGTCTTAGAAAAGAGATAATAAATTGCAGTTTTGGGGTAATTCACGTTTCGGCCATTGCTGCTTTAGGATTTGAACAATTTCAAACCGCAATTGAATGAGGCAAACAAATTTAGGTTCAGGCATTTATGATATCTTTCTATTTCAGTTTTCCCTGCAAAAAGTTTCGTTCTTTACTATTACAAGGCTGTATTTTCTCCGAGGGTTTGCTTGGTGTGCTCTAGGAATGTGTGTGGAATCCATGAATTATACTGCTTTAGATGACCGTGATCGTTCCCCTTGTTATTGATTTTACATACCTTGGCATTTAGGGCACTTTTGTTGCCCCAGAATGAGCATGCATTTGCTGCCATTGCCTGTCCGTCTTTGGGAGGATGTGCCAAAAGCTCCCAGTTCCCTACTGTAGCCCCACGTTTTGGCATTCTTGTTTGTGGGGGCGTCCAAACAGTCTGTTTGTTTGCATTCTTGGGTGTGCTGTCAGCGTCTGCAAAAGTGGATGGCATTTGTTGAGGGAAAAGCTTAGATTTCTGTGTGCATGTATTAACGAGGATTTACATATATTGCTCCAAAACGCCCGTATGAAGCAACAAGATATTTGACTTTGTTATTGATCATCTATTAGACTTTGAGAGAAAGTAAAAATGAAAATTTAATGAGGAATGTTTACGAGCTTGGAAAAGCTTCGAAGGTGAATGGTTATTCTAAGAAGTGTTGTTATTAGCATCATGCAATCAGATTTACCCTTTCCAAGGTGAATGGTTTAACATTCTTGTGTTTTTCTTGTTTATATTCATGGCATGTCTGTGCATACCTTTCCTGCCAAGTTTTACTCTCTGCATTTGGAATGGACCAAAGCTGCTCACAAGATGGTATCAGAAGAAGTGCTCTCCAGCTCTATATCTTATAAACTGTTGATGAAAAAAAAAGCATGATCAGCTTCTCTACTTGTATGGATTGCTCACTTAGGTGGTCCTGCAGTGTACTTTTTCATCAGTTGTGGGGGAAAAGAACTCACGGTTCTATTCTATATTTCATTTAGGATGAGAACATTGGGATACTGCATTGGCAAACACTTTGAAGTTCAATTTCCTGTCACTGTTACGTGGTCTCTTGCTCCACATGCACTTTAAATTTCTAGAAGAAAACTTTATCCTACCAATCAAAAGATTTTTTCTAAAATGTTTACATGTTTAATTCACTAATGCATGCCTTTGCGCCACATGTTTATCAATTAGTTGTTGATTAGATGCTTAATTCCCAAGTTGAAGTCAATGAGTCTCCAACCTGAGCTGACAATCAGAACTTGCATTCGTAACTGCTTGAGATGTTGAGTTTTAATCTGATTCTTTTTTATTTTAATTGCTCATTTTTTTGTGGATCTAAGAAAAATTAAATGCGCATTGTTTTTAGTTATCACTAGCATTATGTTTTGACAGACAATTGGTAAAAATACTCCTAGGTATTGAGAAGGTTTCATATTCTGCTACCAATTTTCCTATTTTCGTGTCTTCTTTTACCAATATTCTCTGTTTTCAACTTGAATTTTAATGCTTTTCTATCTATATATATATATATATAAAGCCATGGTTCCTTTCTGGGGTGGATTTGTGTCCTTTATGGATGTTAACTTGAAACAAGCAGATGAAAGCACCATGGTTGTGAATAACAAATACAATGGTTATTTGGGAAATAACATTGTGGCTGGCTATTTAACTTCTAGCACAACTTCTGTTTCCATTTTACAGCCATTGATACAGACTGATGGAAGTGACTGAATCTGCTGTGGAAGTTCCAACTTTACAAACACCTGTAAAGAAGGAGACAAGAACGCAACAAACCAGCCTTCACTCACCATCAGTTTCTCGGTTCACACGCTCTCAGGTGGCTCCTGACTGGACCGTTCAGGAAATGCTTGTTCTTGCGAGTGAGTTTGTTGCTGTAAACAAAGATTGCCTAAGGAAACTCCCCTCATACCAGAAATGGAAAATGATATCTGAAAACATGGCTGCCTCGCATGTCAATAGGTCATCAAACCAGTGTCAAAGAAAGTGGGAATCTCTGCTCTCCGATTACAAAAGGATCAAGGACTGGGAGTCACAGTCCGGGATTGGCTCGTTTTGGTATCTGGAGAGTGAGAGGAGAAAGGAGTTTGGGCTTCCGGCTCTTTTTGACTGGGAACTGTTCAGTTTGATGGATGCTTTTCTTGTGGTTCAGAGATCGCGATTAATGTCAGATATTGATATTGATTCAGAAAGGCTTCCAATGGTCAAAGTTAAGTCTCTCACTGTCACGGGGCCTCCCGGTATGGCTGCTTGTCTCTCACATTCTGTGATGTTTTCTGCATTAATGACATCAGATATTTAAGAAATAAGATGGGGATAAAAGTCTTGGGATATTACCAATGAGTTCCTTGGATATCCTATTTTGCAAATAGGATGACAACCACAAAAGTTTTGCAATTACACCCATATGCAAAGCATTACTGATAGTTTTTTGACATTAGGCTTTGAGAAGGAAGCGTGCAGCGAGACATGGACAGGCAATGCCAGCAAGGAGCTAGACATGGCCAAGAAACTCCAAGAAAGCACACAATTAATACAAGCAATACTGGGCAGAAAGCAGGCAGACATGAGCAGTGGATGTCCTCCAGATTCGAAGAACCCAGTTGATCTTAAGACTGGGTTTGCCAGTCAGCAAGCAGACGAGCTCATCAAAGTCTTTGAAAGTCTTGTTGGCAATCTAAATCAGTTCACAGAGCTAGTTAAAGGAAGCGGGTAGCTGAGGAACTCGCAATCGAGACATGCTGGCATGAAGTACCAATATCCACTTCATTTTGTAGTTCAAAGTTTAGGTAAATTTTTCACTTCTATTGCAAACCTTAGCGGTGCGTATGAATGTAAACGTTGTTTTTCTCTTTGAATCTTTGCTGAACTCAGTTAAGCCATCCACATCCCGTGCCTCTCAAAGTCTTAAGTTTTGCTCTGAATTCAATGTTGTGAAAGCTGGGTGCGAGATTGAACCAGTTAAGTCTTCCGGTTCATGATCCGGCAACCATCTGGTTCAACTGAATTGACTGATGCAATATATATATTTAAAAATAATATAATACAAATGTAGGGGGCAAAAATATCAAGCGACTCCACTGGGGATCGAACCCAGAATCTCTGGTTCCGTAGACCAGCGCCTTATCCATTGGGCCATGGAGTCATCGTTGATGAGGTGCTACCATGAAAAAAATTATAAAAGTAACAAGCCTCCGCCAAGCGAGAACACCCCTATGACTCCAAGAATTGAGCATGCGAGGCAGTATTTGTCGTCTGCATGGCCACAAGCTTTGCAAACGGGATGTGATCCCTTCATTAACTTTGGTTACTTATTCCATCCGGGACGGAAAAAAAAGAGAAGAGAATAACAGTCTTGGTTGTATGTGCTAGCACAGTGGTGGAGGTTTTAAAGCATCTACTTGAATCATGTCCATTTAATTTTGGTTTCGACTAAAGATATCGACGGTCGCTTGTCTATGCACACAAGTCCACAGTTTCTAATGCTTAATCCAAAGTGGAAATTTGAAATACAACCTTACCTCTTCTGTATAGACCATAGAAGAATTCCACTTACAGTGCTTGGAGGCCAATGAGGTTACAAGTGCGTAGGTGGATGATCGGCCACGAAATGGTTGATATATTTAAGAGAATTATGTACTTACACAACAACATTTCAATTCATCCTATTTCATCAGATCCGGGATTTTATATGGTTCATATGGTTCCGAAGGATGAACCAGATATGTACAATTCCAACAAAAATCCATTTTTCGATTTATTTCATCTATTCCATGACCGGAACAAAGGGGGATGGCTTCTTTAGAATGCCAAAATGATGCGACAATCGCACATAAAATTCATGTAAATTTGGATCCTTTGATCTAGCGTACCATCTGGAAGGGCAATGCTCTGAATATCAAGCTCGAAGAATTGGGCTACAAACAATGAACAAAACAGAGATCAGATGTCTAACGAATTCATCTCTCTCGCATACATAAGTATCGGCATTCTTGCTATTCTCCACTGTCTCTACAAACAACCTTTTCTGCATGAAAATTTTAGATCTGATCAATCACAGGCTCACAGCAAGTTTCTCACAGTGGCTACCACTACCCAATCTCCGGCTCTATCATTATCCAGAATCCACACACCCATTCCTACTGATGTGGAGCCTGGATGCTACCCATCACACGCTCCAATCCGAATAGAAGTTAGAATGGCCAGATTGATAGGTCATGCAAGCAAATCAGAACATCTATGAGTTGCCTCTAGGTAATAGTACACGGGTACTAAAACCAGGCTGGCGGTCAGCACAGTTGCTGCCACAGCAATGAAGGTAGAACCACATGATGGATGGCCATGATCATCATACCATAGCTGAAAGTGCTGATGAATGTAAAAGACACTAATTACTTGGAATATAATACCTGGATGGTATTTAAAATAATAATTGAACAAATGCTTGCATGAATAAATAGGACAACACATTGCCCTTTTTATGTTACACATCATAAGCTGAACTACATGTTACAACATGAACACCCATCCCAAGAAGCCGCATGGACAGAAGCGGATTCTTATATTTCTCAGCACCGCCATGCCAGAAAACAAGCAGTCATTCTCGAAATAACATATTTCTAAGGAAAGATAACGAAAAACATGGGCAGATTATCCCCTATGATCATGAACTACAAACCATGTAAAGAGCTGCTTGACATTGGTATCCATATGCCTCGGTGGAATAGGCCTGATAAAATCATTGGGAATGACAGTTATCATTTGAAACATTCAATACCAGAAATGGGGAAAAAGAGAAGAACAACAATAGAACAAATAGTAAAATAGCCATTTCCAGCAATTTAGTTTGGCCTTCAGATAGTAAATTGACAAAATTTTATGAACAGTAGATAAGACATCAGCCCTCTTCTACCTGGAGGAGCAGATTAGATATGTACAATTCCATATCCATCACTTGCACACTAGCAATGGTGTGCGCGACTAGTCAACAGGGGATAATGTCGTCAGGGGCCATTTCATAACACTCCTGTTGATGCAGCACTCTTAAGGACAAGATGGATATGCGATTTTGCGAACCCAATCAGCTTCCTTCTACCCAGGCTCTTTGTATCTGCTGAGGCTTTAATGATACAACTTGCATGCAAGAAGATGACTGCTCAAAATAGCAATGAACCACTAACACGTGATTACAAACCTGGCGCTCATGCCACCAGAGTGAGAAAGGGGAAAAAAATGCTTCATAATCCCTCAAGTCCACCCTAATGAATGAAGCTGTTGCATCCTTCTGTAGCAATATCTAGAATGGCAGAGTACTAACCATTTAATTGTTTATTTATTTATGTTTTCTGGTCCTGTGTTAATTCCTTACATCTTCACAATTTCTCCTCCATGATATCATGCTTTATAAATCAATGTTTTATCAAAACATGTAATGGAGAGTTCAAGAGCAAGATGAAATACAAATGTTGAAGCAGCAACATCATACATCTAACCACAAGATATTGCCTAAAATAAGGTTTACTTCGTGAAACTGATTGATAAACCATCAGCTGCAAGATTATTCTCTAGTTATTCAGTGAGAGATTGCATCTGATATTCTACTTAAAGCTCAGAAACCTTTTGCATTTAAAGAAAATAAAACTAAGAAAAGACAGGAATAGACAGAAAGGAAATTCTAACAATCTTTTATAACAAGTACAAATCCTTCCTGAGAAACTGAGGCTGAGAGATATGCTCATTGGCCCAAAACTCACCTGATTCAAATTGGGTGCCTGGCCCCAGTGTATGAGAAAAAACACCAATTCAAGCTTTACCAGCTCAAATTTGTTGAAGCTAAAGACTCTTTTCTAAGTTTCCGTGCAAAGAAATGATGCAATTGTCAGGGGATTCCACCAAATTTACAAATGTGAAGGGCCACCTGAAGAAGGCACGACACTGATTCAAGATTCTCAATGGCTACTGGATATGTACTTTAAAAACAGAAAACTTCAACCTTTATTGAGGATATTGAAGTCTGGCATTAATTTCATAAAAGAAATGTATGACAAGAAGCAAAATTAAGCTGCTTCTGTGCTGTTGCAATGATAAAGGAACCCAAAAGACAGAACCAGGGACAGCAAAACTGATAACATCTAATAAACATCACCTCTTATTACTCCTCAAAACTGTGTGTTACTTAGGAAAGCAACCATGCATCTAGAACTCTGAAACATTCGATCTATCCTCTGCCACACTGAACCCTGAATTTCTAGTAGTTTCTTTCCTTTCTCCTGCAGTGTCAATTGCTTACGAACTGTTTCACCATGTATCTGTCAATAAATGATAAAGATGAGAGATCAGCCAAAAGCAACCTTACCCTGAATTAACCCCACATGACCACCGCCATCTCCACCATTATATTAAACCCTAAACCTTAATCATATTAAAAGTTGAGCTTTTTGTCTTTTATTCTAAAAGGAAACATTTTTGTTAAACTGGAAAGGCAAAACAAAACAACTAGGAACAGAAACAGCTAATTGACCCACTCCTCACCTACATAGTTCCTCATAAAAGGAAACTTGAGGTTGCAGAATTGAGAGCGCAGATGTAAAAGGTTTATGTGATTGAGGTTCAGGTGGGTGTTGAACTGAACAATTCATCATTGAAGGCTGTTGCCAGCGACTGATGAGATTCAATCACCTCTGCCATACATGTTTAATGCGAAGCTAAACATACAGCTTATGTAGGGGTGCAGTTGGGTTGGGTTGGGTTAGGTCGGGCCATAGTCAACCTAATCCTAATAATATTTTTAAAAAATTTAATCCAATCACAAGTCTAATCATATTTCTAAAACCTCAACCCAATGCTTACCCAACCTTTAAAATTTGTAATATAAATTTAGTTCAAGTAAACAGATTATGTTAATTTTAAATAGCATGTCACTTACAATCTAAAAAATCTTTAGTTTTTTTTTTTTACAAAGTCATACGTAAACAGTTATAGATGGGTATATATTAGCTTTTTTTAAAGATCTTTTATTACATAATGCTGATATAAGAATGTAAATAATTGCATTTATTCAATATAATAACAATAAAAGAAATATAATTTTAGAATATTGATTAAAAGTTATTTAAGCCTATATAAAATAGCTATTCTAATGAAAACCTACTTTAGGTGCAATACAAGTAATTGAATCAGGTATAACATCTATAATAGAATGATGAAATTTTATTTATCTACATGTATATTCAAGACAACATCTCATGAAATCAGGTCGAATTCAGGTCAAACAAAGCCTCAACCTAGCCCAACCTAATTTTAGATCAAATTGGGTTTCAATCCAATTGTCGAAAAGTCCCAAACCAACCCTAAAAAAAATTAAGTTGGGTTGGTCAGCTTTGAGTTGAACCTAAGCCATGTTGCACCCTTCAGCTTATGTCAATGAGTCCAAAAACAAAGTCCTAAAGGAAAGTATAGCTTCACATAACTAACAACCTTCAAACATCTTACATATTGAGTATTGACTGAGCAGAGTGAACTCTCATAATGTCTAAAAGCATCTTAGTCAGAAAATTTGGGTACCTTGAATGTTGTCCAAATACTTAAATTTAAATTTTTTTCTGATTAGTAGTTATAGATAAATTTATCAACCAGGAGAAACTAAAAATGCAGGGACAATACCTTGAGAAACAATCTAATGACTGCTTGAATGAACTCAAAGTTGTTTCTGGATGAGGTCTCATGAATAAAATAATCCAACAGAAGTTCAATGGAATGCAGCTCCGGCCTTGGTTGAAGTTCTTGCAGATCTTCATCATCTATAATCTGAAGCATTCGGAGCTCCATATCCAGTGTTGATGGCAATAAGCCTTTAAGGTAGTTGGTGAATGTTGAGACTGCAATGGGAGCAAATGTACCAAGATAGATTGATTAAGAACCAACGAGTCAAATGAATTTCCACAAACAGACAGAGAGATAAGAAACCATGATAGTACTGTTGATAATGGGTGATTGTATACATTACTGATCCTTACACAAATTCACAATCACCAGTGACAGTGCAAAAACATATGCAATTAGGAGGTTCCACACACCCACACTTTTCTTTGGCAAATTTAGCTTAGTTTTCAGAGTGAAAAATGAATTTCCATTTTAAGTAATGGGAGATAGGACTAGTGAGACAATATGGATGATCCATATAGTTTCCTTTTCAAAAGGTGAGAACAGAAAAATCATGGTGGGAAGTAGCATAGACAGTTTGGTATTCTCATTATGTTTATGAGTCAACTTGACTTGCCATATTGCCCAGATACATGACAACAATCAGCTGTATTTCAACTTCATTATAGGATGAAATAAACCAGTAATATGGTTGGTGTAAATTAAAACAGGTTCTAGAAGTGCAGAGTGTTACTAAGGCACACTTACAATCCTTTGACTCCACTGAAGAATGAAGAAGTTGCAAAAATTGAGATGGTACATCAGGCTTTCTCATGCTGCTGACTAGCTGATCCTTTCTTGTATCCTTCACTTCATCTGCAGCTACATTGCCAGGTTTGAACAATATTTCTCCTGAGAAAGTTGGAACTGAAGGCAAGAAGAATGGAGCTTTCCCTGGCTTCTTTGGTGGTTCAACAGGCTTATTGCGGACCTAGGATTTGGGAAGGAAAAGGACAGAAATGAATGAAAAGGTCAATATGGAAATACCAACAACTTGACTCCAACAAATGCACTGCTGAAGATATAAGATATGCAACCAAAGAAGAATGTCATCAAAATTTTTAATATGAAAAAGAGAATAAAGAAAAGAAAAGAAAAACCTCTGTTTGGGAATGAGCAAAAGAGGAAGAAAAAGTGAAATCAGGAATTGTGGGAGAAAATGGAGGTAATAGTGACAGGATAGGGTAATGTTTGCAAATAAAGTAGACAAAATAAATATATTTTTCAACAAAAAGATCATGGATAATGATTGAAAATATTGATAATTATAAGGAAATAGTAGGGTCATTGGGGTAAGTGGAAGTAAGAAAATATTACACCAATTAAAAGGAGGTGAAAAAAGAAGAAGAAGGGACTTCAACCCTTTTCTGTGTTACCAAATAGCGCAGCAGAATATTTTCCATTTCAGTGATATATGACAAATTAGTAATTTTTTGCTCTAATCATATGCTAATGATCCAGTAGATTATCTAAACTAGCGGCATTTTCACAGTGAAAATAAACCAATGTACAGAGAATCATCATTCGTCAGAATCCTAAGCTTCTAGTAAGAAAGAGACCTTTATAATGTCTAAATTGATTAGGCTTTGCCATTGGCTCTTGGGCAACAGTGAAAGGGTGACAAGATCAGGAATTTGATGGCTGAAAATTGGAGAAGAGGCAACATCCTTATCTTCAGGGCCCTCCAAAAGATGATTAGAGTCCTCATCCATATTCTCAGATCCTTCTTTTGAAGAGACAGATGGCAACTGGACCTTCAAAACTTCTTGCCCACTTGCATATGTATCCACATGAGAGACTCCGGAAAACATCACCTGATTAACCCTAAGCATACCCAAATCGAGTAAATCAATAAAAAACAACAATGAAGACCCATGCAAGTGATCAAACTATACAACGTGAATTTTATCAAGTAAATCACATTCTAAAATTCAGTTCTAATGTATTAGGAGCAATAAGAAATAAAACAGGAAAGCAGAATGTAGGAATTATATTTTTAAAACAATTTATGACAAAAAAAGAGTTAAACCAACACATGCAGATAACAAGCCTAAAATATTAATGATGCCTATGCTGGCTATGCAGCATCTGCTCACACTGCTAATATTTGCTAACTTGCCAAGCACAATTCTACAAAATAAACTCCATCGGATGTTTAAGAAAGTTTATTTGCAAGCACCTGATTTTGCATTTATCCCAATAAGTCAAAAGAATGTTCATGTAAAAAGAAAAGGAAACAAAGAATCAATAGAACTTACCACAAGTAGACTCCATTTTGGTCAACATGAGAGGTTGCCAAAATATCCATATTAGGTGACAACGACAATGCTGTGATAGCCACATCAACATGAATCGCATCTATCTGTCTAGCCAAGATAACATCCCAAATTCTAAGGCTCCCATCCATGCCAGAAGATAAAAGCCATTTTCCATCTTCGCTGAAACACAAGTCAGTAACACGGTCTGTATGTCCTTCAAATTTACGAACCATTCGTAAAGCCACAACATCATACAACCTAAGAACCATATCGTTTGCTACAGTTGCCAAAAGACCTGAAAACATTGCATTGACACTGATTATCATACTTGCTCCTTTAAAGAGAACAGAAGAGTGAGTAAGTAAGCAGCACAAGTACCATTCCCTTGGTGATAGACAAACTTGACAACAGGGCAGCCAACTTCAAATTTTGATTTCAGTTCACATCCCTTGAAATCCCACACCTGAAAGCACATCATTGTCAATATTGCCCATGCAACAAATACAAGAGAAGTCAAATTTAGCATAAGAAACAGAAAACTGATTATTAATTACCCTCAGCCTTTGAATGAAAAACGAATTTAAACTGTACAAAACAAGTTACAAATTTTCATTCTAAAATTACGTTTTAAGTCATTTTTTTGTTATAGAACAAAAAAGGCCTGGTTGATCCACATACAAAAGAAACACGAAGCTAGCCATGTCTATAGAAAGCTAGGCAATAACAAATATCCAAGAGTGTAGGAAAGTGCAGCGAACTGAAAACTAAACCAAAAAGTGAAGCAAATAACTAAGAAAGTTGCCATTTAAA
>JAYJMB010015964.1:0-44890 GCA_036873735.1 Pouteria campechiana
CCCCCCCCCCCCCCCCCCCCCCCCCCCCCCCCCCCCCCCCCCCCCCCCCCCCCCCCCCCCCCCCCCCCCCCCCCCTCAACAAAACTAAAATGGGAACCTTGTAGAAATTCAAGCTTGGTCTATTCCCATTTAATTCTAATCTTGAAATTATGCCCTACCATCTAAACCATGAGCTGTAGAACCCAACACACTATGGAGGGATTCTATGTTGTCATTGCTTCATCAATTGCAATTATGTCATTTGAATAGCTAGTGTGTAATAAGAGTCCACTTGGCAATAAGTGGAAATATCATGAAAATGCACTTCTTTATATAAATAATTAATAGATGTGACATATATCTATCAAACCTCTCATAATTATCAAAACTTTTCTATCATTATGTAAATTTATATATTTTGAATGATTATTTTCATGTATTTTTAACCTAGTCTTCTCTTTGGTGACGTCACAAATATCTCCATTTCCATATTCATTCTCATTTTTAATGGTCTAAAGATGGATAATTGGATTTTATTTATTTTAATTTTATTTATTCTCTATCTAATATTATCTCCATATTCATTCTCATTTTTATTAGTCCAAAGATTGGCAATTGGCTTTTATTTATTTTAACTTTATTTACTCTCTAGATGATATTATCTCCATATTCATTCTCATTTTTAACGGTCCAAAGATGGACAATTGGCTTTCATTTATTTTAACTTTGTTTACTCTCTAGCTGATATTATCGCTTATATCACAGACATTATCAACATCTCTACCTTCATTTCACTTCTGATTTCTAGCTATGCAAATGTGGGCAAGATGATGCGAACATGAAGAGCTTGACTCTTGTGAGCCAACATGGGATTTTTATTATTTTTTCCTGTTTTCAAATGCCAATCTCTTGTCTTTTCTCTTGAAAGTGGCTTGTAATGATTTGATCTAGAGTTTATTTACTTAATGGGTCTCAATCTACATCATATGTACAATGAACTATTTTGGAGACTCAAATTTTGGATCATCATCAATGAAAATAGATGGTGACTACAAACTCTAGGCAGCCAAAGGTATTATTAAACATTATAATTTTTTTAAAAGGAGTTATGTGCTATTTAAGAAGTATAACTGCCCTTTCATTAAGACATTAAATATTTTACAAAAATAAGCCAACGTTAGTTGCTTTGCCACATGAGTGAACTTTGGCTTCATCCAAGGATGAATTGGTAGTGTCCGATGTTATAATTTTAGACTGACTAACCCTATAATAGTAATGGCCAAAGCTTGGAATTGATCATTTTGGACTTGAACTTCTGAGATGCATTGGACTAACTTTAGCAATGTTAAAAATTGGCATTAAGCTTCCAGCATCTTGAGTTCATACTTCACCAATGTTTGACCTTGGATCTGCATCTGAATCAGCCTT
This sequence comes from Pouteria campechiana, assembly GCA_036873735.1. NCBI lineage: Eukaryota > Viridiplantae > Streptophyta > Magnoliopsida > Ericales > Sapotaceae > Pouteria > Pouteria campechiana. Next base: position 1,408 of record JAYJMB010015964.1, read on the forward strand.
CATAGTGTTCAAACTTAGTTTCATAGTATTCAAACCTTTGCTTGAGTCTAAAATTTGGCTTTGATTTGTTCAAACAAATTTCTCTTCTACTAAAGCATGTTCTTGAAGTCAGGTTTGTGTCCGAACTTGGGCATCAATCTAATTAATTTTGGGAGCGATGGAGAATGCATCTGAAGTGATTTTGAAGCTTGTATATGATGCCTGCATAGCTTTAGATTATAAATAAAATAGAAAATTTTAAATAGATTGTATCAACAACCTTTCAAAGTTTCCAAAATAGCCAATTCATTTTTAATTCTAGCAAGAAAATGAGGTGTCATCTTGGAACATTGCTAGATGGTTTATCCTCTATTGATTCTGGCCAAAATCTATGACACCAGTACTTGATGTAAAGTATTTTGTCAACCCACTTTTACATACTAACTTCTTCAATCAACAACATTGGGTCATTCAAACTCCTACATGAAATTCCTTGCACTACATAAGGGTTAAGAAGTGGTTGTCCAATTCATGGACAACCATCTGCCATTAGTTTCTCATGGTTAAATTACCCCACTAACACCATAATTAAACTTCCTACTCAATTCCCCATGAAAATATAAGGATGTCTCATCCAAATTCAAACCCTAACTCCATGGATTTGCAAATCCACACCTGCTTGCTAATAGAATTTACAAATTAACTTAGGGAAATTTCTTACCAGTATGATCCCTCATCGATTCCACTCCCAAATCTTTAATTTCTTCCTCCAATTGCAATAAGAAGCTCTTTTGGTGAATTTTCCAAATTTTCCCTTCCTCTTCTTCTACTCAAATGAAGGTAATAATGTGAAGGGTCCATTCCTCGAGGTATCCCATTTCAACCACAGTATTGCCTTAGAAGTGAAATTTTTTATGTTTTGGGAATAGACTTCATGGGTCCTTTTCCCATTTCATTTGGCCATTCATATATTCTATCAGTGGAAGCAATCATCATAGCAACCAATGACTCAAAAGTGGTGTTGAAATTTCTGCACAAGAACATTTTTACAAGATTTGGGACACCACGAGCCCTTGTAAGTGATGAAGGTTCACATTTCTATAACAAACTTGTCAATAACCTTTTTTTGAGATATGTTGTGAAGCATAAGTTAACACTGGGATATTACCCACAGGCTAATGGACAAGCTGAAGATTCAAACCGGGAAATCAAACAGATCTTGGACAAAATAGTTGGCCTCAATTGGAAGGATTGGTCCAGGAAACTGAATGATATACTATGGGCATACAAAATAGCCTTCAAAACATGAATTGGGATATCACCATACTATTCAATTTTTGGGAAGGCAAGCCATCTTTTGGTTGACCAAGAACATAAAGGATTTTGGGCTGTAAAGAAGTTGAATTGAATTTTGAAGCTTCAGGGAAGTAGAGATTGCTCCAGCCCAATGAATTAGAAGAATTCTAGAATGAAGCATATGAAAATGCACTGATCTACAAGGATCGAACCAAAAAGTGGCATGACAAGCTCATCTTCTAGAGGGAATTCTGACTAGGCAAACAAATTTTACTCTTCAACTCTCAGCAAATTATTTAAAATAACTATAAAAGGCAAAAATATATTTCCTAGATAAAATGGATAAGAATTTAATTTTTCTTTCTTAAAATATTACATTCTCCAAAATATATTATCTTATGAAAAGCTAGACCAGTTTACATGTTCTACTAAACTCCCATATCTAATACTTATATTGCTCAAGGAGTCAATTAGACTCTGCCAAATAAAATGTCAAAAATTGAATTTACTAAAAAGTTATTATATAACCTATTTTAACATTAACCAATTTTAATTTTAATTTATCTTATTATTAAAAATATTTAATTAGATTAAAGAATATATAATTTTTATCTTATTATTTATTTATTTATTTGTCAAATATAATTTTATTTAATAAGAAATGATACTAAAAAAGTATTTTCATAAAAATTTTTTGGAAGGCAAGTTGTACTTGACCAACATGGATTGTAGTTTCCTCCACTAATTTTCCATCCGCTACTTTTGGTAGTAAGATTGGAGGATGTTCCTTGATTTGTTTAGTCCAGTCTTCCATTATTAATCTCAAAACGCAATGACGGTGCTGATTTCGAAGTTGTCTTGGAAATACTTGGCAGTGGAGGTAACATTGTTGCAGGAGTAGTTGTTTCTTTCCTTGAACCTAGGGCATTATTTTAGAATTAGGTATTCACAATGAATGCTAATTGTGGCAATTTATGAGCTCGTAAAGAATCAACCACTTGATTCTTATAAAATCTAATTGGTGAAGGTGTTGCTTGCCCCCTACCTATTGATGGTTTGGTCGATCCTCTCCCATGTCCTCTTCCAATTAGTCTTGGTGTTGATGTCTTTGCCTCTAAGGCAAAAGGTTGCAAAGTCAAGGAATTAATAATTGGTCTCTAAGTAAACACATTCTAGCTCGGTTGAGTCAGCATTAGAGCGGGGATGACAAAAGGTTATGGTGGTTGTGGAGGGTTCAATTATGGTGGCTGTGGAGGCTTCAATTATGGTGGCTGTGGAGGCTAAACCTTGTAACTCATCATCATCATTGTCTATTTCAAGTACTTCTAGCTCTTTCACGAACCTTAATTTGTCTTCTTGCAAAATACTTATCACAATTTCAAAGAGTGAAGACATTAGTGGTGAAACTACTGGGAATAGGACCTTTTGTGGAGGGTATAACCTGTGATGAGGGTCGTTTTAAGGTAGAAGCTTGTCTCTTGGCAACGAATGACTATTGTCTTCTATCCACCATTGGCTTAATTGATTCTTTTAGCTGCTCTAGTTTGTTTGAAGTGAACTCATAATATTATGCTCTAAGTAAAAGGCATCTAAGATTTTGAATGGCTATATGTTGGCTAAGATGCGCCTCATAACACCATCTTGATAAAAATTAAAGCATTGGTGCATCATAGATGCCATAACTTGATAGCGATGCAACCATGCCCTTTCAATCAACAAGTTTAGAAGTGTGGATAGTGCATGTAAGCTCATATTAGAGATAAGATCTACTAAAAAGATTGTTAAGGAAGAAAATGTGAATGCTCAAAGTATTAATCACCCTGAACTTAGAAGAGAATTTCAGACATACAGGGAAACATTTGAGATCATAAGGAACAAATTCAAAATATGAAAAAGTTCGCAAGGCTTGAAGAATGAAGACTGTAGACACATGATTTAAGTCCGGAACAACTCCTAAAGTGTTTCAGATGTATGATCCAACCTTCCATGGCCAAACTACAATTGAAGGATATGTCTGGCACCAAACAAGAGTTTCAAAGTCACTTTAGATGTACTTCAGATGTGCTAAGGTAGACTGATGAAGTAAAGTCAGATGTTAAAGTTTAGACATAAAAATAGCTTCAAAATATGCTTTAAAAGGATAGCATGTTATTCCAAACATTACGAAGCCAAGTTCAAATATGCTGAAGTAAGAAGTTGTGATGCTGGAAAGTTAACGCCACTTCAAATGTTCTGAAGAACTTACTTCAAACGTGCTGAAACATGCCTACAACACATCACTAAAGTTTGAAACTACAAAAGTTTAGAAATGATTACCAAACTTCAGATGTTATGAAAGTAAGCTTTAGACATGCTAAAGTTTTACTTCAAATATTCCCAAGCTAATTTCAAAAGTACTGATGTTTAGAAGTGCATGGCTAAGTATTTCATGCCGATTCAGATAATCTAAAGAACTTATTTCAGATGTGCTGAAGCACTTCAGACAAAGACAGTTTGAGTTAGAGACGAGGATGAGGATGAGTTGTGTTAAAAAAGTTTTCCTCGTTTGACTCGTCATAGCTTTAAAAGTCATGCATTGCCACTTATTGCCGAAAATGGTGACTTGTATAAGTCTACACAATGACGAGTCAAGTACAGATGCCACTTATATGCTTAGTCACATAAATTAATTTCCTTTGACAAGTCATGGCCTCTCTCTATCTACATTTGTCTACAATAAGTTATAGATAAATTATTCTAAGGTTCTTCTATCAATTGAACTTCCATAAGAATGAGTTTGTCTATTGTAAGTAGCAGACAAACTTTGAATAGTGCAGATGAAGTTGAACTGATTGATGGATAAACACTTCTTTGTCTACCAAAATTCCTTCATAATATGTGTCTGTTGATCAATCCTTCATGTATGTGCTTTGTCTGTTAAAGATAATAGACTAACTTTGAATGACACTGACAAAGATAGCTGATCGATTGACAAACATCTCCTTCTATACAAATAGACGAAGTGGGATGCGCTTCCTTTGTTCTTTGTCATCTTTTGGAGGTGATAGACGAAGTTCCCTCACTCTTACACTAACAGATGAAGTGTGGTTTTCTTCTTTTTTCCCTCATTGTCTATTAGAGGTGCCAAATGTAGCTTACTTCAACTTGCTCAAATAGATGGAGTGTGGCATTTGTCTAGTGTAAGTGATAGACTAAGTGCATTCTGCTTTATCTTGGATAGAATACTTTGCACATCACATTTGTTTTTCGTAAGTTGTAGACGATTGTGCCTGTATCTATTGAAGCCCATTTTGATCCAAGTAGCTTTTTGTTTGTTCAACTTTGTCTATGCTCACTGTGTAGCCTTACTTTATCTTTTGCTTTGGCTGATACTTTGTCTATTGTGGCGGATGACCTTTTGATCCAAAAATGAGGCAAAGTTCTTTAGTTTGTCTGCACATTTCGAGTAATAGAAGGGGTTTATTCTAGCAGCTTCCTTGGTTCTTCAATCCTAATTTGTCTATCTTGGCTCAGTCGAAGTTGCACTCCCTTCTATATTCAGATTGTCTTTTTATCCTCAGACTAATCCAATCTTCTAACTTTGTGTATGGTTGTCTGGGTAATAATTTCTTCATTTTCTTTTTATATTTGTCTGCCAAGTCATTGAGTTTCTTCTTCAACCTTGTACTTTATCTTGGACAGACTTTGATCAGATCAAGTATAAGTGGTCTGAATTTCTTGAACACAATTTAAGCTCTCTGATCATGGCTTCTTCTTTAACTTCTTGTTTTGTATTTTTCTGTTGACAATTTTTCATTGAGGTTGACAGATAACGCAAACTCTTTGTAGCAAATCTTTGAAGCCTTGTTTTCCTCCCATGCTTTTGTTTGTGAAAGCTTCTTTTAAACAATTACAACTTTTCTTATTGCTTATCTTCTGCTTTCTTCTTCTTCTTCTTCCACAATTTTCATCAGTTTAGCTCCTTTGGAATGTAGAAGATAGTTGTGGCAGTTTGTTGCAGATGATCATTATCCTGCACTTAAACTTATTTGCACTTAAGCATTTAGCTTTAGCTATCAAGCCCTTGATGCTTCATCTAAAGAATAATGTTGTTCCATGCTATAGTTTCAGTCATTCCTTTCCATCTAGAACTTGAACTTATAGGCACTTTTACTTGGATTTGAGAGCTTAGAAGAAGATTTTGATTTTTTATTGATGTCTTTATTCTATTCTTAACTCAAGTTCTCCCGCATACACTTAAAATTTTCTTGCACTCTTTCTTCATTAATGAATTCAAATTGAGGTAGACATTCATTCCCAATATATCTGTGCAAAGGATATTTTTAATCATATCAGTATGCAGAGAAATAAGATGATGGATTAAAGCAGTTTTCATGAGTGATCATAATAAGCATTTTCTTTAATAAACATACGAGTTATCTGAGCTAGAACAGATTTGAGTTATCCTTAACCTTAGGTGCTAGATCAACTCACTTTAAATGAATTTGAGCATAATCCTTTAGTTTCATTATTTTTATCTTTCTTTTAGTTATATGTCTTTTAGACATTCTTGTTTTCAAGTTACTAGTTATTTTAGTGTTGTTTATTTACTTTTTTATTATCTTAGAAGTTTTAATTTTTATTTTTTAGAGTTTTATTACCTCTGCTATAGATTCTAAAATTTTGAAATTCCAATCTCCCATTAAGCTTGATAGGATATTCATATTTAGCTTTGTTAAAAATTTATGAGAAATTATTTGTGACAAAGCTAACAAGGTCTAGAGGACTCAAGCAATTTGATTCTATACAGGAGCTGTAGAGATAAGACAAGTCAAAAGAATTATTAGAAGTACAATCTAGAGGAGCTCAAGATAATCAAGTAAGCATTTTTGAGTATCTTAGCAGTTCAAAAACATAAGGTAACTCTCTGATCTAAATTCTTAAATATTCAAGAAATTTATATTTGATTTGAATGTTACTTGATTGATAGCATATCATCTTGAATGCTATGCACATTAAGTTACCTATAAAAATTAAAAGTATATTATTCTGAATCATTTATACATGCTTCATTGATTCACTTGTGCATATCATATAAAGAGATTAATCACTCAAATCTTTGTAAATTAATGTCCTCTAATCATAAGAGAATCATTATCATACTCTCAGATAATCATACATATATCAGATCAAATATAAATTGAAAAACCCCCTTATCTCATATCTGCCTGCAGATGAAGTCACCACTTTGTCTGTAGGATTTGTTGGGATTATTGTGTGATTTTGATGACAAAAAAACTTATCTTAAGACTTGATTTATGCTAATAATGCTTCTAGTATAGAAAGCTTGAGATGTAGAAAGATATGCTTAAAATATGTGTGCTCTATTGAAATATCATTTATGAAAGTATATAGATCTTGATATAAGTCTAGAAGGCAAATCATATTAATCCATATTGTTTTCAACCTTGTTTAGCATGCCTTGGATCATATGTTAAAAGTGCTTTAAAGAGATATATTCTTAAATGAAGAACAATAAGTGCTTAAATGAGCTTATAGATACAAAATCATGATTTAAAGCACATATTCATACTTAACAACTTATGCAAATTTTATGTGATTTTACAATGGAAAATATAATGAAAAATACATTATGTGATTTATCCATGTTCTACAACTTGTGAAAATCATGTGGGGATAAACATATTTTGATAAGTGTGCTTCATAGAATATATTCTTTACATGAAAAAAAATTATGCTTAAATGATTTATCTATACTCTAAATTATTTATATTATATGTGGATAAATATATTTTGATTTATAATGAAAAATGTCAAAAGTGTAGGAATTTCCAAGTGCAGGTTCGCTGCTACAGTAAAATGCTATAGGGCTACTATAGACAAAGTGGAATTACTATAGTGATATGCTACAGCAACCATCAGAAGAAGCCGCAAACAAAGCAGCAGGCAAATTACTACAGTGATTTGCTATAGTAACCTATCACAATACAATAGACAAAGCTTCAGGTGAACAACAGATGAAATAACAGACAAAGCGATGTGGTGCTATAGTAATCTACTACAGTAACTTTGGTATAATAACCAACAGATAAAGATGAATCTGACTGCTACTTACTTTAGACAAAGTGGTGCTACAGTGGTCTGCTATAGTAACGTTACTGCAATAACTTGATATAATAATTTGCTATAGTGAAAGTTTACTATTTTCAAATATCAAAAATTCAACACTCTGCAGCATCTGGATTTTGTAATAATATTCTTCCAAGTGGTCCAAAACCTTTCTGGATTGTAAAAATTTACAATCCATTGAAGGAGAACAAAATGCTTGAGATTTTTAAGTGCTAAACAAGAATCAAACATCAATAACCCATTCAAATTTTCAAGTACAATACAGCAGATATTTGTTCTAAACATCTACCAAATTTCAGAAAGTTAAAGTTACAAAGATTTTGAAAGATGCTCAAAGATATCATTTTGAATACTCTATTCAAAATCTCATCTTATCCGAAGAGACAATGAAAAGGCAGTGGATGGAAGAAGAAGTTCAAAGAGCAAAACACATTTGTCTGAAAATGAAGAAGCCCAACTTCGTCTGAAATCAACTACGGATAAAGTAGAAGACAAAGAGAGTTTGTCTAGTTGGAAAGAGACTTTGTCAGATATTAACTTCAGACAAATAAAATAAAGCACCGGTCAAAGTAGGGCAACTAAATTTGTCAAAATTTATTGTCATCTTTCCAAAGCCATGAAACAAGTTAGAATTGTAGCATCTCCTCATTCATCAGTTGCTTGAACCAGCTATTCACCTTATTCAATGTTAAGTTTGGCACTACAAAATGACTCTAAGCATGTGGGAATTAATTAGAAGATGGTGTTTTCAAATGGGAGATTAGCAAAAAATTCTTCTACATTAATTTCCTGCTCATCTACTTTTGTCTCTGCATTTAATGAAGATCATCTTCCTCCAATGGTCAAGTTTTCAAGGTTGCTATTTGAGAAGAAGAGATAAGATGATTCAAAGGTGGTGAAGGAAAACTTTTCAAATGTGCTTGAACTTATGCAAATCCTCCCACCCATGGCCAAGAGCTTAAATCGTCATCTATCCTTTATGAGCTTTAATCTACAAATCTTTATGACCATCATTTTTATATTTTGGGAAGATCTTTCCATGTTGCTAGAGTTGTAAAAGATCATATCTTCCTCTGTGCTTCATTATAACACTTTGTAAAGTGTATTAGTTTTCTAGTTAATCTAAAAACTAGAGAGTTTTTGGTGATCTCTGAAAACCTTCAAGTTTGCTAGTGATCTTAGAAACCAGTGAGTTTCCTAGTAACCTCATGAAAACCAAAATAGTACTAATGTATTTCTATTATATGGGATATAGTGGAACCCAAGGTACAATGAATGTATGTTCTTGAAAGAGTAGATGTAGGGACAGGTTTCCCAAACCACTATAAAAATTGTGTTATTTGTGTATGTTTGTTTACTTACTTTATCCTTCATGTACTCTATGGTTTTATCATTCACTTTACATCACACTTCACACAAGCACAAAAAGAAGAAAATGGTCTAACATGGGTTAAGCATGAATTTTTATATGCCCAATTCACCCCTCTCCTCTTGGGTTAAGCCATACTTTAGGAACCATCAGGATTGTATGAAGTCACCTAATTTGTCTGACGCTCTCGAGGACATACTCGATAAAAACCTTCTTTTAACTTCATCTCAAACCCTCCTCTCAAATTCACTATTGGTGACAAAAATCCCCTTTTTAGAAGAAGGCAATTCAAATTCTCACTATTTCCCTCTCCACTCGTCGTCCTCTTGGCACCATTTTCCTTTACTCATCTCACTGCCAGAAACCCCTTAAGTTCCTCCACATCAAAGCCTTAAAACCTCACTGATGGAGATCGCAGATTCAAGAACCATAGAAATGATTCAATATATCTACATCTGATAGAAGAAGGGACAGAGAATAATTAGAAGAGATGCAGTCACCTCACAAACTAAGGTTTCATAAAAACTGGCTTCTTGAGGTAACCTTTTAAAATGATGAACAAAGCTATCATGAGTTTATGAGCAAGTATAACAAAAGGAAGGTATTGAAAGGAAAGGTTACTGATCTTGACTTCTTCAAAAAGATGAAGATGGAAATGTTGACATGAATGTATGGTTTTGATGACAAACAAAACTTGTTAAAGATTATGTATTAATGGTTGTTATCAAGTTTTTAGCATGCAGAAAAATGAGCACAGAAAATGTATCCCCTGGCAACAAGGCTTGAGCAAGTAAAGAAGTAAAAGAGGAAGTATTGCAACAAAGAAAGCACGAATGAAAAGGGCTTGACTATTTCCATTCGTCTGTCAAAACGGAAAATCATATCTGACAGACACAAGATAGTATGTATAACAGATTTCATCTATCAAAGCCACAACTATGCCATTGGTCATCTGATGAGAACAGACAAAGGTAGAATAAGTGAAGATCCTTTTAACAGAATAAAAACATCATCTGTCATCGACAGACAAAGCAGAGAAGCAAGAATCATATGGCAGAGCAGAAACTTTATCTATAATAAGTAAGCTAATAACCATCTATTGTTAACAGACAAAGCAGAAGAATAAAGGAGCATCTGGCAAAACAAAGAATTCATCAGTGATCGTCCACTATCAATAGACAAAGTGGAAGAAGTAAGAAGCATCTAGCAGAATAAAGAATTCATCGATGATCGTCTTTCATTAACAGACAAAGCGAAGAAATACTCCATCAGAAGAAGGCGTGGAGAAAACTCATCTGCGATTCAACACTTCATTTGTTACTTATAATAGACATACCCAACAGATGAAGTGCTGAATCAACAAGACATATATGCCTCTATGATGCAACAGACAAAGAAATTGAATAGTTGATTTGTTTGGCAACAATAGAAAGGATGACTCCTCTGTCACTTATGAAAGACAAAGATAAAGGAACTTCATCTTATGGACAGCTGGATAGACACTTCGTCTATCATAAGTAAAAGATGAGCAACGGTCAGAACAAATCATTGGTCTTCGTTCAGCATTAATAATGATCTTTCCATATTAATAAAAGAGGCAGCCATTGTAGCAATACCTTGACCAGAGCTTATTGAGAAACCAGAAATCAGCATTCCAGCATACGAGGAATAAATAGAAGTTAGATAATTCAAAATATACAAATTAGAATGTCCACTATTATTAATGGAGCTCACCTACCACTAATGACTCGAATTCAAAGCAGCTATAAATGAAGCATCATTAGAGCTGGAAGAATTTAACCCAAGTATTGAGAAAATCATTGAAAAACCTCTTAAGAGCATTTACTGATCTAAGTTAAACCTTTTGCAACCCTTCAAGAGTCAAGAGCCTTGCATTCAAATCTTCCTCAACTTTGTATCACCCACTGTGATGCAAAGTTATCCTCTCCCTTCCCTCCACCTCGTCTGCAGTGTCACACACAACCTCTCTTGCTCTTTACACGCAAGCTAAGTGTTTGTCTTCTTGTCATCATTATGTATCTTTGTTTGCACTAGAATGAAATAAAATACTCTTATTAATTTCTAACTACTTATATTTGTGTGTGTATCTTACTTGGAGTGGATCTTTTCTTTTTTGCTTCTGACAAAAAGGGGGAGAGAATATGCAAATTATCTCGAAAAGGAAATATAAAATTGCAAACTCTTTAACTAATCAAAGGGAGAGTACATTCTAAATAATCAGGTGGAGAATATATAGAGTATATATAAAACAAGATAAGGAAACATCAGAAGATGGTAACTTGTGGAATGATTAAACATTGTAAATATTTTTTTATCTACATACTTTCAAGGGGAGATTATCCTTCATGACATAATTTTTAAATAACTTATATCATCATCAAAAAAGGAGAGAATGTTGAAATGGAAAATCATATCGGACGAATGCAAGATAGTATGCATAACAGATTTTGTCTATCATAAGCAAGCCACAACTATGCTAATGGTCATCTGATGAGAATAGACAAAGTTGGAAGAAGTGAAGATCCTTTTAGCAGAACAAAAACATCGTCTGTCATCAACAGACAAAGCAGAGAAGCAAGAATCATATGGCAGAGCAGAAACTTTATCTATAATAAGTAAGCTAATAACCATCTATTGTTAACAGACAAAGCAAAAGAAGAAAGGAGCATTTGGCAAAACAAAGAATTCATCATTGATCATCCACTATCAATAGACAAAGTGGAAGAAGCAAGAAGCATCTAGCAGAATAAAGAATTCATCGATGATCGTCTTCCATTAACAGACAAAGCAAAGAAATACTCCATCAGAAGAAGGCGTGAAGAAAACTCATCTACGATTCAACACTTCATTTGTTACTTACAATAGACATACCTAATAGATGAAGTGCTAAAACAACAAGACATATATGCCTCTACGATGCAATAGACAAAGAAATTAAATAGTTGATTCATCTGGCAACAATAGAAAGGATGATTCCTCTATCACTTACGAAAAACAAAGACAAAGGAACTTCGTTTTATGGATAGTTGCATAGACACTTCGTCTATCATAAGTAAAAGATGAGCAATAGTCAGAACAAATCATTGGTCTTCACTTAGCATTAATAATGATCTTTCTATATTAATAAAAGAGGCATCCATTACAGTAATACCTTGACCAGAGCTTATTGAGAAACCAGAAATCATCTTCTCCAAGGTCGACATTGCAGACATTCCCTCATACGAGGAATAAGTAGAAGTTAGATAATTCAAAATACACCAATCAGAATGTCCACTATTATTAATGGAGCTCACCTACCACTAATGACTCAAATTCAAAGCAACTATAAATGAAGCATCATTGGAGCTGAAAGAATTTGACCCAAGTATTGAGAAAATCATTGAAAAACCTCTTGAGAGCATTTACCAATCTAAGTTAAACCTTCTGCAACCCTTCAAGAGTCAAGAGCCTTACGTTCAAATCTTCCTCAACTTTTCTTTGAAGGCTCTCAACTACCTTTAGGAAGATCATTTACTTTTGTATTCAACTTTCAGAATCCTTCCCCTGTGCTTACTGAGAAATCCTATGTTTAAACTTCTAATATTCATTTCTTGTAAAGTTCCTTGAGCTAGTGGTTGTGACTAGACTCAAGAAGAGCTATGACTATCTAAGTGCAGACACGAGCTAATTTTTTACACCCCCTAGAGCTAGAATCCATAAGAGTGTTGAGAACGCCCCCTAGAGCTGGAATCTAGATGAGTGTCGGGGACACTATTGTATTTTTGCTATTGTGATTAGTAGAACCTAAGACACTAAGAGAAAAGTACTCTTAAAAGAGTGGAGTCGAGTGTTTACACAAACCACTATAAAAATCATTGTGTGTTATTTATTTTGTGCATTTAGTGTTTGAATAATCGATTGGTAGAGGGAAGAGTAATCCTAAAGGGGTTGAGAAATAATTTTTTAAGTACCCAATTCACCCCTCCCCTCTTGGGTTTTTGCCTAACCTTTGGAACTAATAGGAAGTATGAGTTAGATAAGTTTCCAGGGATTGAACAAATTCATGAGTCACAAGGATAAATGTTAATCAAGAATGGTGAAAATACTTCTTTGCAACTATTGCCTTAAGATGAAAATGTCCTGGATTGGTGACAAGGAAATAGATATATCCCCTTAAAGAATCAGAGAATGCTTAAATCTCCTCATGATTGAAATGTAGACATTTGAGTGGCCAACACCCAAGAAAGAGTTATTTTCATAGCTAACAGGGACAACCATTGGGGACAATATAAAATGTTTCAACCCTAAGAATCTAGATGTAAATCTGAGACTTATGCACAATGTCTTGAGCAGCAATGTATATCCTAAGATTGGAAGTAGGGATAATATTTCAGAAAGAAATGCAAGGACTCTTTGGGCACTGAAATACAAGAAGAAGCTAAATCTAGCCAAACTCATGTATAAACAACTTCATCAAGTAAAATCATTAGTAAGACTCCCTCTACACTATGGAATGACAATGACCAAAATAATAAGAAAGGCAGAGGTGAATCTATCACATGAAATACCAGAAGAATTCAAATACTTAAACATGATTAATAAGGTGACACTAAAAAGAATGGGAATATCCATTTCATTAGGAGGTGTGGTCACTGAGAAAGAAAAGAATGCAGGACAACCAAAAAGAGTTAGAGAAGGAGAAGAAGAAGAAAGGGTTGAATCAGTCAGAGAAAAAAGGGAAGAAGTCCCCTCAATAGTAATAGAAGATGTCAACTCATATATATAAACAAATGAACTAAATACAGAAGATGTTACTAAAAATTTTGTAACTAAAATGATAAATGAGCTAATACAAGATTATTTCTCTGCTGGAGAAAGTACAAGAATGGAAAATGAAGATCCTACAGCAAAAAGGATAAGAGATGATGAATAAAGATCAGGGGACCAACAAGAGGAACATGTACATTCAGGTTCAGCAGCAATAGAAGCAGAGGAAGCAGCTCTATAATCTCCACCTCATAGTCCAAAATCATTCAAACCAACCCACTCACCATCACCAACTCATCCCATTCCACAAGACCTAGAGAGAAGACTCATCAATGTTGAAACATTCTTTTCAACTCTCAATGCTAGGATGGATTTAATAGATCAAAAACTAGATATTCTAATTTCCTCAGCTAAATCCATCAAAGATCAAACACAATCATCTTAGTTATCTCCAAAAATTTTTCTAGTCCATAGAACTAGACCTATTTCACCAATCAGGTGTACACATTCTTCAACTTCTCCTTATTCTCTAACTCCCATCACTTACCTTCTATTCACATAACTCACAACTCTTCAATCTCCACACCTTCCTCACTTTCATCTCCATCTGAGTCAGTTGAAGCATTCTCTAATTAAGAAATACCACTCACTCAATTTCTTAAAACCATAAAAATCACCTTAAAGAAAAGCACTCATCTTTCATTAAATATCTCCCTTAGAACCACTCATCCTTATTACTACATTACTAGAATTAGGAAATTCACTCCTGCTGAAAAAGGAAAAGCACCTCTACATTTCCCAAAAAAATTCTATCTCACTTCCACAAAAGATCATCAAAAATTTTTACCTCTTGATATTTCTATTCCACCACTAATAAAACTTACCAAGAAGATAAGATTAACAAAAGAAGAAATTAAGCACAAACAAAAGATAAATAAATGTGCTTACTTTGAATGGAAAGCTCAAAAGGCGAGTTTTGGTTATTTAGATCTTCCATTCCCACATTTTGATGACTCTGAAGTCATAAAACTTAACAATGATATCATTAAAAGGCCTTTCCCTAAAAGCTTTAAGCTTGATCTTCCAAATATAGATGAGTTTGTTGATACCTTCATACTAAAATTTCAGGGACCATCATCATCATCATCCACCCCAACTCCTCAAACAAACAAATCTTTATTTGTTAAGATAACTTCGAGAGTATCACCTCGCACTGTTCTTGAAGCATCAAACTCTAATTTGTTCTATCTCCCATATGATGTATATCGATAGTATAGGTTCATGCAGATCAATGCATATTCTGCTAACTTACCTCCACCCTTTCTTTAATTTAATAATCCAAATTATTTTGAGAGAATAAGGGTAATTGAACTTGAAGGAACTATTTTCACAAAATTTGGGACTTCACCATCCATCCCAACAATTTCTTACTCTAGTATCTCACCTTCTCCTCTTACTTTAGCTAATTCTCTTCCTTCCTCAAGTTTCAAAATTCCAATCACTAAAACCAAGAAATCCATTTCTAAACCCTCAAAAGTTGATGACCCCTTAGAAAATTACAAACATATTAACCGTATTCCCATAAGTCATACTTTATAAGAAAGAAGGATGGCAACCAATGCTAAAGTTGGTGCCCAAGGAAAACCTCTCCCTCATCCATATTTAGCAGATCTTGAATTTCAAATTTGACTCAAGGTTGTCAATTATAAGGAAAGCACTATACAATCTAATGACAAAGTATAGACTGCTGAATGCATTGTATATTGATTTTTTCTATATCATGTACATTTATCTTGCACATCAATGAAGTATACATTCTCAGTTTATAGCTTTCCCATATTATTTGAATGAAATTATTTTTTGATTATTACAAAAAGGGGGAGAAATATAGTGCATTGAGTGAAAATATGATCATACAGAAGTAAAAACTATTATGGTAGCTACTAAGGGAGAGCCAAGCCACATCTGCCAAAATTAAAATTCACACACTACGTCAAGAGAAGTTAAATAAGCAAATTGGGCACTAAGTCAAGGGGAGCCATACATTTATCTGTGTATATCTCATGTGCATTTATACTTATAAATATTTTTACTCTCTCGAAAGGTATTTCACTCAATTATTTTATCATCATCAAAAAGGGGAAGAATGTTGAACCAAACGGTGCACATGGAAACCAGCTAAGTTTTGATGATGAGTAACAACATATGAGTGAACATTTGTAGTACTAACAGTTGTATTACCAAACATTGCAGATACAAATATACACATACAGGGAAGCAATTAAAATATAGTGAATAGCATACATAAAGGAAAACATCAGTAAACAAAATTCACTAACAAAAAAGAAGATAAGAATTCTTAGAAAGAATGGTACTAAAATTTTAAAAAGAAGCCATCAAGTAAATTTGTAGCTATGAAGTTAAAGCTGCAATGAGCGATTAGATAAATCTTCTATAGATAAAATTAGTATCTGAGAGTATATTTCTAACAAAGATTCAGATAAATCTTTCCATGGACAGGTCAGATAAATTGCTTGTAAATAACACTTGTTCGCGACATAAAGATGAATTCAGTTTGCAGAAGTAGAGATTAAATAGAGCTAAAAACAAAAAAAATGAAGAGCTAAAATAAAGTCAAATTATTCAAGCAATTATCTCTTATAAAGTCTATCTGAAACTGAAAAAGCATAAGGAACTTGTCTGCAATGTCTATAAAAAATTCAAAAGACAAAGTTGAAGCAACAAAGCAGAAGAAGAATCACTATGTTTGTCGTCTTCATCTACAAGAGTTGTCTATGACTTGCAACAGACAAACCATCAAATAACCACTAAAGAAACAAGTTATCAATGCCTCAAATGATTTGTTTATTAATTATAATAAACAATACATCATACAAATGACTAAAAAGAGGATTCGTCTGCACACCACAACTTTGTCTATCACTTACGATAGATAAACCAACGAACGAAGCATTTGGAAGACTTTGTCTGCATCCTACAACTTTGTCTATAGATTTTAACAAATAAACAACTGACAAAGTCATTTAGTTTATCAGGGAAGGAGCCTTGTCTGCCAAGAAGAATCGTCTGCTACTTACAACAGACAAAGCCACTTCAGCTGATGAAAAGAAAATTTGTCTGGTGAAAGTCACTTCATCTGCTATGAAGAAGCTTTGTTAGTGCTACAAAGATCATTTGCTACTTACTATAGAAAAAGCTACCTTGCTTGATGAAAGAAACTTCATCTACAAGTGAACGTTGTCTGATGAGTAGTAAAGAAGAGGAACTTTGTATGCACTTCTACGATTCATCTGTTACTTACAATAGACAAACTAGAAGATGAAGTAAAATATTGCAACGGTCTCTGATAAAATTGCAAAGACAAAGTTTGTTGGTTCCATTTAGATGATGACTCAAGAGGGGGGGGTGAATTGAGTCTTTAAAAATTGGCCAGATAATAGTTAAAGTGCAAGATTAAAGAAATCACTAAAAACATAATGCACTTAGATAGGTATTTTTATAGTGGTTCAGCCTTTTACCTACTCCACTTCTCTAAGTTAGCCTTTTCTTCTAAACTCAAGTTCCACTAACACTTGTTGGTTTTCCAAGGTCACCAAGAAACTTACACAAGTTGGTTTTTCAAGCTCAACAACAAACTTATATAAATACTCAATAAGTATCCTACTTGCTTTCACTACACAAATGCAAGTTAACAAACTTACAGAGATATGCAAAAATAAACTTGTACAAATATTAATGCCTTTTACAGGCTAATTTTGTACAAAGTTGGAAAGCAGTAAACACATGTAATGTAGCAATAAAAGTACTAAGATTCAATCTTCTAAAGTGGTTGAATAAATGGCTTTGAATGCTTCTTTGAATGGACTGTAGTGGAGTTGAAAATTATGAAAGAAAATGCCTTAAAGACTTAGTAAATGCTCTCTTGTTTTTCAATGTGATAATTGGTTGTTACCTTTGATCTCGCTTAACTTCTTTTATATGTGAGTTATGTCTTTTTTTGAGATCTTTGACTTTTCTGTTGTGATAGGTGAGAAACATTAAATGCTGAGACATGTTCAAATTTAAGGCCGTTGTACTTCTAGTGCTATTTTGGAGGCCATGAACTAATATCAAATTCTCTAAAATTGTAAGTGGCATAAAGTTTTTGCACAACTCGTACAAGTCGTCGTTGCTTTGGATGCACCAGAGATGTGTTTCGGAGGCTCCAAAGTGGCGCAACATCAATGTCTCATGTTGGGATCATGGAGGCTAACCCCGAAGGCATTCTTTATCTCCAAAGTAAGTGTACCATGACTCCAAAGCACTAAATCTGAGCTCCGACTCTTACTCCAAAAGAGTTTGCTATCTCCAAAATGCCTATCTTCTAACTCTGATGAATCATGTTCTCTAAATAATGTTCTGTTAACTCCGAAGGCTATCATTCATTGTCTCTGAAGTGTCTTATTGACTCTAAAGAGCTTAACTTAGCCTCAAAACTTGTATACTCATGACTCTGAAGTACTTTGACTGTCTCCAAAGGTTGTTAGCCCATAACTCCTAAGTGACTTGTTTGAATTTGAAGTAAGATGACTTAACCCCAAAGCTTGTGTATTCGTGACTCCAAAGTACTATCAACACTCTGACGTTATTTTCCTCTATCTTTGAAATACTTTAGTGGTTCCAAGAGTTCTTTCTTGAATCTAAAGCTTGTAACTTCATGATTCTGACAGACTATTCCTTTATCTCCAAACCGAAGTGCCTTGGCTTCATGACTTTGAAGTATATCTTATTAACTCCAAAGTTTGTTTTTATTAACTCTAAAGTGTGTCTAATAGACTTCGAAAGCTTTCTTGTTGATTCCAAAGCATACTATGAAGACTCCGAAGCTCTGTTTTCTTGATTTAAATATACATGTGATTTATTACTTAAATATAATAAGCATTTACTTGGTTTCTTCCTTTGAATATTATTAGACATATTCTCAAAGATTAGTTTAAAAGTATAACTACATGTACTTGAGAATAGACTTGTTAGTACCTTAGTATTTCACTCATGCCTTTGCTCATCATCAAAATATAGTTGGCTTAACATTCATCATCAAAATCAAGCTTATTTAAGATAATATGTTCAACATTCTCCCCCTTTTTGATGATAACAAAACATTGAGTGATATACCTTTCAAAACTTATCTAATAGTAAATTTAAAGCAACTTAAGTGCAATAAAATTATATTATTTCAGTAGAGCTTCCCTTGAATGTATGCATAAAATTTCAACTATATTTGAAAAAATTTCATTCATTCAGTATATCGTATAGGAATTTCATTTCATTTAGCATAATTTCTCACATTTGGTACATGAAAATGTTATATCATTCAACACAATTTCTCCCCCTTTTTTGTCATAATCAAAAAGGTGGAAAACAAAATGAAGATGTTATAAGTGACCAAAATGTATACATTCAAAACTTATCATTGACCAAAATTGTTGGATATAATAGATGCTCAAAGTTTCACTCATACAACAAATTCTTTACAAAAAATACATAGTATAAAAAAATATAATCAGAAGAAAAGGAATATACCCAAAAAATAAATACAAAGGTAGCAGGATCATGGTTTGGGTTTTCTTTTGTAGGTTTTGGAAAAGACATCTTTTAAGGTGGAAGAGGTGGCTTAGGTTGAGAGGATGATGGTGTAGGAGAGGGCTTGGGTGTTCTGGGTCATTTTAGTGGAGGGGTTCGAATAAAAAATGGGTCCTTTGGGATTACTACAGGGGGTTCATGGGTATAGGTTGTGGTTCCACTGGTAGTTACATAGATGAAATCAATGTGATCTTTAAATGTTGGATCTAGTAACTTAGGGAAGATAACTGGTGTGCCTTTTAGGAGGGCTTCTATGTTGGAGTTTATCCTTGTAATGTATTCTTGGTAAGTCATGGTAATGTGAGAGAGAGGAGCCTTTTTATATTCTTTTAGAGGTGGAATTCTTGGCTTCCTCTTAGGTTTGGAGGATGAAGGTTGAGATGAAGGTGTTGAAGAAGATGGTTTGGGTTATGGTTTGGGTTTGGGTTTGGTAGAAGGTGGTGATGAGGATTTTGGTTTTAGAAAAGGGACTGGTTGAGATTGTATCTGTCTTATTCTATCTTAGATAGAGGGATTTGAAAGTTGAGGATATGGAAGAGGGAGATTATCAGCAATGACCTCTAGGTTAGCATTATTGTAGAAAGAGAATTCTTCCTTAGTGACAATAAAGAATTGATTAGGACATGAGGGAGATGGAAACTCTTTTCTAATTATGTAGAATATTAGGGTCCTCAAGTTCTGAAAATGGCAATTCTTGAGGGGGTATAATGATATTTTGAGAGCAAAACATTCTAGCAACTTTAGAATTGATTTTGGATTTATTCTCAAACTCAGAAAAAGTCATCCTGATTGGATTTGCAATATGAATGAGAATGTTAGGATTATCAAAAGTTGGTTTTGGAGGAGATTATGGAGGAGTTAGAGTTTTTCTCCATGCTGAACAAATAATGTGAGTCCCATTCTGGTAGAACTTGATGAATTCGTTTAGGAAATAGTTCTCCTAATAAATAGAGATCTTTTTCAATGAAGCCCAGTTCGTCATATGGTCCTGGGAGAAGAAAGTACCATTTAGGAATTGGTACTATGATAGGATACTTTTCATATCTAACAATGGCTCTATGAGGATTGGAAAGGTAATCCTTGGGCATGTTTAGAAATATTTTAGGAACAGATGGAGGAGAGGCTTGAGTTGGAGGAGAAACAATTTAGTAGGTTTACTTTGGTGTTGAGCAACCTCTGGAATTACAGAAGATGATGGATGAGGAGGAGAGTGTAAGGGGGAAGACATTACTGATATTGGAGAGTTGTTCCTAACTAGTGAGAAGTAATGTGGAGGTGAAGGATAGTGAGTTGGAGGTGGAGAGAAATGGGGATGATAGGCTTGACCTTTGAGTGACTCTGCTAGTGATTGTAGAGAGTCAAGTCTTTGGCCAATCTTATTAGCTCTTAGGATCATGGATGACATGAGAGTGCTAAGATTATGATCCATTCTATTCATTTGAAGAGCTAGAGTTGACAAATAGTGTTCAATCATTGTTATTCTATCCTCTAGGTGCTGTGGGATTGGTTGTGTGCTGGGAATAAATGAGGTGGTTGGTGTAGTTTGTTGATGAAAGTGTCTAATGGTAATAGGGATCTAATGAGTGTGAAAGAAGTAGTGGTTGCTGCTACTGCTGCTATCTCATTTTCTTCTCTTAGTGCTTCTTCTGACTCCTCATTTCTTGTTGCTTCTCTTAGAGTCTCTCTTATCTCGTATTCTAAGTTTTCTTCTCTCATTGTTCTTTCTTCTTCTTCTGCATGTGAGGAGAGTTCTTGCCTTGGTTCTATGACCTATTCTGTGAAATCTCTCCTTTTTGTTCCTTTATTAGGTTTGGATCCCTTTAATTGATTAGTTCTTCTAGGTTTTTCAGTAATCCAATCTTGTGTTGTTGGCTTAAAGCCCATCCTTTCCAAAGTCTTCTCATCTGATGTGTCTGTATTTCTTAAGAGTTCTTGATTTTCTTTTGAGAAATTTACTCTAGCTTCCCTCATTAACTTCATCAGAGCCATTCCATAGGGTAGAGGAAATCTTATAATATCCTTGATTAAATGAATGTGGTCCATCATCAATTTGGCTAGATTCATTTTTCTCTTATTTTTCAATGCCCACATAATTCTAGCATCCTTTTCAGACACATCACTAGTAGCTCCTCTTCTAGGATAAACATTATTCATTACAACAAGATATGCTAGCTTGAGATATACATTTAGGCGACTAGCATGAAGATAATTTTCCTTCTCATTTATTTGTCTCTGCTAAATCCGAGAACAATTTTGCTCTGAAGGGCCATACTATTTCTTCTTCTTCTTCAGAGAGATTAAAACAATTTCTTAAACTATCTGTAGATAGTTCAATATTAGTTTCTCCTATCTATGATTTTTCTATCCTTGTGTTGAGATTACAAATAAGTGTTTTTACGAGTCTATGATATAGACTGTCTTTGTAACTCACATATTCACTCCAATTTTGGTATCTTAACCATTCACATACTTTTACTTGCATATTAAAGGCTTCAAAATTAAAGATTCTTCCTTTTACTATTCTCCTATCCTCATATCTTTCTGAAAATCTGGAGTAGTCAGATGTGTTATTCAAAAAAATTACCTTAAGTGTATCAACTTCTCGTTTGACCTTTTTGGTTCCTCTTCTTTATGGAGATTCATCTCTTTCCTTTCTTTTGCTTTCTACTCCTTTAGTTCTCACCATTTTGACAGAGAAAATTAGGGTTTGAAAGGAAATGGGGATTTCTGGGTGAGATGTTGGAAAAGACAAGAAGAGAGACTGAGAGAGTTGAGATTGACATTCAAAACAAGTGAAAAGATGGAGAGTCTTCTCTAAAAGGGAAGTATTAGGAGTTTGGAGAAAAATATTTTAGGTTTTTAGAGAGGTTTTAAGTACTTAAATAGATTGAGTACTTTCTAATTTTACCATTGGGTTTAGATTTACTCTGAAACACTAATGGTCTTTGGTTCCGAAAGAGGTCCTTTGAAGGCAACAAATTGATTTGGGGTTTCGGATGCTCTAATACATTACTTTGGAGGTCTTAGAATGGTTAAATAGGATTTCAAAAATATAGTTTCTCTGAAACATTGTCGGAGGCTCCGAAGAGAGGATGAATGATCTTTAGAGGAGGCAATTCTAGTTTACTATGGTGACTCCGAAGCTTTGCTTTAGAGGTACCAAAGTTTTACTTTGGGAGAATGGAATTCTTCAAAGGCGATTTAGAGGGTGTCTCAGAGAGTCCAGAATGTACAAATTTTTAGATTTATTCTTTTTGTGCATTTCTTGTCAGAAATATCAATAAGGAAACACCTTTTCCATATTATAGATGTTTTATTAATTTTAAACTTGAGCATTTGGATCTAAAACACCTAGTTCTCTTCTTAATTTACTAAATCTATCTTCTAGTAGAGGTTTAGTGAACATGTCTGCTAATCAATTTTTAGTGGGCACAAATTCTAAACATATATTATGATTTTGAATATGATCTCTAATAAAGTGATGCCTAATTTCTATATATTTTATTCTGGAATGTAAAACTGGATTTTTGGTCAAACTTATAGCACTAGTGTTGTCACATCTTATAGGAATATCAACATAGTTAAGGCCAAAATCATTTAATTGTTGCTTCATCCAAAGGATCTGAGCATAATAACTATCAGTTGCTATATATTTTGCTTTAACAGTTGATAATGCCACAGATGTTTGTTTCTTAGAAAACCATGATATGATCATACTTCCTACAAACTGACAAGATCCTAAAGTACTCTTTCTATCTACTTTATATCCAGCAAAATCTGCATTCTGAGTACCCTACTAAATTGAAATTAGAACCTTCTGGATATCACAAACTGAGGTTTGGTGTGTCTAAAAGGTATCTAAAAATTCTTCTTATAGTAATTACATGGAACTCTTTTGGATCTCTTTTGGATCTGATGGAAATCTAGCACACATATAGACACTAAACATTATATCTGGTCTACCAGCAGTTAAATATAGTAGAGATCCTATCATGCTTCTATAAAGTTTCTGGCAAACAGATTTACCTCTTTCCACTTTGTCCATCTTTATTGAAGTACTTATCGGTGTTCCATATCTTTTACTATATCCAATATTGAATTTTTTTAGAAGTTCTTTTGTATAGTTGACTTGGTGGATGAAGATTCTTTCTTCCTCTTGTTTGATTTGTAGCCCCAAGAAGAAATTGAGTCTACCCATCAAGCTAATTTCCAACTCTTCCTACATAGGCTTGGAGAATTCTTGACAAAGATTTTCGCTAGTTGCACCAAATACTATATTGTCAACATAAATTTAAACTATAAGGATGTCTTTCTTTGCATGGGAGAGTGGTATCCACTTTACCCCTTGAAAAACCTTTCTCAATCAGAAATTTGCTTAGCCTCTCATACCAAGCCCTAGGAGCTTGTTTCAAACTATAGAGGGCTTTCTTAAGTTTGAATACATGATTTATATAATGAAGATCTTCAAACCTAGGGGATTGTTCCACATATACCTCTTCATTAATAAAACAATTCAAGAATGCACTTTTTACATTCATTTGATATAGTTTGAAATCCATATATGATGCCAATGAAAGAAGCATTCTAATAGTTTCAATCCTTGCAACAAGGGCGTATGACACTTCAAAATTTATAACTTCTTCTTAACAATACACCTTTGCAACTAATTTTGCCTTATTTTTCACCATAATTCTTGATTCATCTAGTTTATTCTTGAAGACCCATTTTGTTCATATAATAGATTGATAATTTGCTCTTAGAACAATAGTCTACACATCATTTCTTTTAAATTAATCCAATTCTTCTTACACAGCTAAAATTCAGTTTTCATCTTCTAATGTTTGGTCTATGCAAGTTGATTCTAATTGAGAAATAAAAGCAAAATTACCACATATCTAGTAATAGGATGACCTAATTCTAACTTTATTGAACACATCTCTAATTATCTTGTTTTTAGGATGAGTATGCATAAACCTCCAATCTCTGGGAAGAGATGAGTTACCTTCCTCATTTACCTCTATTGTAGATGGTTCAGCTCCATCCATTATTGTCTCTGATAATGGAGCGTCTTAATTATCTTATAATTTTGGTTTCTCTACACATATATAGATTATCTATCTCATCATCAAAATCACTATTTCTTTTTGTAGAGTTAGTA
This sequence comes from Pouteria campechiana, assembly GCA_036873735.1. Classification (NCBI taxonomy): domain Eukaryota; kingdom Viridiplantae; phylum Streptophyta; class Magnoliopsida; order Ericales; family Sapotaceae; genus Pouteria; species Pouteria campechiana. The sequence continues at coordinate 25,749 of JAYJMB010015964.1, forward strand.
TGTTCATCAAATTTAACATGGATGGATTCCTCTACAATCTTAAGTCTTAAATTATATATTCTAAATGCTTTACTAACAATGGAATAACCTAGAAATATACCTTAATTAGATCTATTATCAAACTTTCCAAGGTTTTTTTTGCCATTGTTAAGAATAAAGCATTTACAACCAAATGTATGAAAATATGAAATATTTGGTTTCTTGTCATAGTATAATTCAAATGGAGTTTTATTGAGTATGGATCTAGCAAAGATTCTATTAATAATTTAATGTGCTATTTTCATTGCTTCAGCCCCAAAATAATACGGGAGGCTATATTCACTCAACATTGTCCTTGTCATCTCTTGCAAGGATCTATTCTTTCTTTCTGCTACTCCATTTTGTTGAGATATTCTTAGGCCCTTAATAGACCCGAAGGGAGGGACAGAGAAAGTTTGTAGAATACCATTGCTTTCACAGAAATCATTGAATCTATGATTCTCAAACTCTCCACCATGATCACTCCTTATGGTAACAATATGAGAACTTTGTTCATTTTGTACACATTTGGAAAATACTTCAAAGAATGAAAAAGCTTCATCTTTGGATGTTAAAAACATTACCCAGGTAAATCTACTATAGTTATCTACAATTACATATGCTTAATGTTTCCCTTCAAGGCTTCTTGTCCTTATTGGTCTAATTAAATCCATATGTAGCAATTGAAGGGGTTTAGTTATGTATACTTCTCTATTTGATTTGAATGATTCTTTTACTTGGTTGCCTTTCATGCAAGCATCACATAATTTATTATCAAATTTGAGTTTTGGTAAACCAATAACTAGATCTTTATTATATAATCTTTCAATCAGATTTTTGTTGGCATGTCCTAGCCTTTTATGCCATAACATGGGTTTGTTGTTACTCACAACAAGACACTTAGTTTGAATATCTGAAAGATCAACCAAATATATATTTTCATGTCTTCTACCATATACTATAACTGATTGAGACTTATCTAATACAGAACAAGATTGAGATTCAAACACAACTTTGTAGCCTTTGTCACAAAACTAACTTATGTTAAGAACATTGTGTTTTAATCCTTCTACTAAAAGTACATATGAAATTGAAGTAGATAGAGGTTGGCCGGCCTTACCGATCTCAACTACTCTACTTTACCATTATCACCAAAGGTTACTATTCCACCAAATTTCATTTCTACCTCCATGAACGGCTCCTTATTCTTTGTCATGTGCCTTGAGTAACCACTATCGATATACCATGTACTGCTCTTTGTGGCTCCCAAGCACACCTACATGATAAAGTTAAGTTTTAAGTTTTGGTACCCATTTGGGAATTAGTCTAGGTGGGTTAGTTGCAAGTAAAGTTTATACCTATTATTTCTTGGGTAAAATAGTTTTAACTAAGGGAATTTGGGTTGCATTTAGTATATTTGCAACTATCTTTGGAACCCAAATTGTAGTCTGTTTAGACTTAAATTTTTTATGTTGTTGCTATGCACTTCTTTTCTTTGGTTTCATTTTTACCAAAGTGGAAGTTAATGTCTTTTTCAGAGCATTGTTCTCAGCTACTACTTGCTTAAGTATACTATTGGTATTATTGTTACTCTCTAGCTTGGAATTTTCTTCCTTTATTTTAGAGCATTCATTTACAATTCTTTTGAGCTCCTTTCTAGCCTCTCTATACTTTTCTTTCAAAGTAATGAAATCTAAATATAATTCTTCTAACATCTCTTCATGACTAGGAGAAAGTTGATTGATTTGAGCTTCATGTTCTTCTTCTTCCTCACTTTTACTTTCATTTATAATGTTCTCTAGCATCTCCTATGCTGCTAGAGCTTACTTTTTCTTCTAAAATTTTTTGCTCATTCTGTTGTTGTTGTTGTTTCTTTTGTCAAAGTATGAATTGTACTTCTTCTTTTACTGATTATTTTGTCTTTTGTCAGGCTTTAGACAGTCAAACTTCATATATCTAGCTTTCCCACAGTTGTAACGGATGGGTGGTTCTTTCTTTCTATCATTTCTTTCAAAATTATTCCTTGAACTACTTCCAACTTTTTCTTCTTTAGCATGGACTTGAATCTTCTTATAATTATTATCATTTCCTCATCTTCATCTCCACTCGTGGATGCATTAGTTTGGGATTTATCATTCCTTGACTCAGCTTTAATAGCAATTGCTTTTTTGCCCTTTGGTTCTTCTATATTTTTCTGCTTCATCAACACTTCATGAGTCATAAGAGAATCCATGAGTTCTTCTAAAGTCATTATGTCCAGATTCCTTGCTTCCTAGATTACTATTACTTTTAGCATCCATTGCTTTGACAAGGATCTTAGGATCTTTTCACATTTTGGGCTTTGCATATTTCTCTTCTAGATTTTTTAGCATATTTGTTATCTTTTGAAACCTTCCAAACATATCTGAGATTGATTCAATCTCCTTCATATTGAAAGCTTCATATTTTAGTACAAGAAGATTTATCTTAGTTTCCCTTACTTGCTTTGTGCCTTCGTGTGCTATCTCTAGTTTGTCCCAGATTTCCTTTGCGGTATCGCAAGAGGATATCTTATCAAAATCAATGGATGTAAGAGCGCAATAAAAACAGTTCTTTGCCTTAGCATCTTTCTCAGCTACTAAAATGTCCTCAGTAGTATATTTATCTTTAGTATTTAGGATAATTATACCATCCTTGATGGTTTTCCATAGCTGATAATCTGAGGCAATCAAGAAATTTTTCATTCTTATCTTCCAGTATCCATAGTTTATACAATCAAATAGTAGTGGTATGAATGTATATTGTCCTTTAGTAGAAGTATTGTGGAAATAGCTAGCTATAGAGATTTCTTCACAAGTTATATGATTGGAATAGTAATGTATAACTGGTGAAGCTTGCTCTAATGCCAATTATTGGTCTTATTTAGATGGTGACTCAAGAGGGTGGGTGTAACACTTGGTGGTATTAAATTATGGATTATTATTGCAAAATTATGATTTTGCATTTTATATAGTGAGTAAATTGAAATTTTAATTTGGAGTAAAAGAAATTATGAAATTCAAGATAAAATGGTGCATTTTGAGTTTAATATGCACGTGTGAAAATAATGTTCTGATCAAATTACAGTTGATAAACCCAAATATTAGGTATTTGATAATTAATTAATGAGAAAAATTATGATTTAAATGCATGATCAAATGCATGAGAAGTTTAGAAAATTTTTTGACATGATACATAATTTAAGATGGAAATTAAAGTCTATATGTTTTAATAATTATATGATATCATTTTAATTATGCAAGGAAATTATTATATTTTTTGGGTACAATTTATGTGGTAAAATCATATGAAAATTAGTGGAAAGGAATGAAATTAAATAAATAAAAGATTGAGAAAAACTCAAAACTATATGTCTATTTTAAGAAAATGTTAAATTTGAAAAATGAGCCATTTGTGGTTAATTTTTTTGACATAGATAATGGATGAATTAGAAAAAAATTTCAACATAAAAGTTGTATATCTTGAAATTATGAAGAAATTATGACCAAAACAGTGAGACTATTCTAAATTACTAAAAAGTAATGGTGTGAATTATTGAACCACTTTAATTAATTTTTTTGACATATTTGTGGAATGATTTAGAAAATTTTGTCAACATGAAAGTTATATTCTTGAAGTTATATTTCTAATGCCTCAAAAATTATATCATTTGGATATCATATGAAAAAGATATGCTAAAATTACTTAGGGTGTGTCTGGTGAAAAATTAAGGATAAAAAATAACAGGATTAAATTGATAAAATTAAAAATTATGCATTATTTATTCAAATAATTTTGAAAATTTGTATAAAAGATCCATTGGAATAAATATATATATGTATGAAGTGTAATTTATAAGTAATTTATTGATTTTAAGTAATAATTAAAGGTTAATTATTAGTGGGTGAGTGATGACCTATAATTTGATTGAGGTAAGATAATCATAATGTAAATAAAATTATTTCTATTTATTTGAAAAAAATTATTTATTTAATTAATATACACATTTGAGGAAATTATAATATCAAATTAATTGTAATGTTTGAAGAGAATTAATAGATGAAATGATGGAAATTATGGGTTGCATGTGTATGGAATAGAAATGCATTGGTGGAGTACCAAATGGAGCAACACTTAAGTACTCCACCATCCTCATGTCTCCCACCCTTCTCCCTCTCTCACACCCATAGAAATTAGCCCCATTGCTACCCATTCACCTCCCCATCTCCCTACCAAATCTTGCATGAAAATTTTCGATTTCTCTTGCAATCAACCTAACACCATTAGTAAACCTCATTACAACTCATTTGGACATGCAAGGGAGGAGAATCCTCAAGTAAATCTCTATTTTGTTGTTGCAAATCTTGGAGAGGGTGAAGATCAAATTGGGATTTACATTTTTTTTAAAGGAATCAATACAAGGATTAAAGGTAATTGCTTCCCCTAAACTAATTTTGGATTTTCTAGCTGCTAAGGTTTTATATGATGAAAATGTAATCTGTTTGGGGCTCTTTGGTATGAATTGATTGGGAAATTATTGTGGGAAATGATATTGAGGGTTAATGCAATGTTTTAATGGTGATTTGAATGTGATTTATCCACTTATGTTGTTGTCCACAAAATGGACAGCAACATACATGGATATTGGTTGAGATTGGGCGTGATTGGAGGTTAGACAAAATATTGAACAAATTTAAAGTTTAATGGGTTAATTATTATGCTTAATTGCTGTTAATTATGTTTGGTTATGAATGTGTAATGATGGAAATGCATTTTATACACTATGTGTTGCTAAAAAATGCAAGTTAAATCATGCATGTAATATTTTTGATAAAATGACTCAAAGAGAGGCCATGTAGTTATGAATAATGAATTAGGGCAGCTGATTTGATTATTTAGGAGGTAATTAACTTGCTTATGATGTAATTCTAAGGATAATTTAATTAGAAACATATTGTAGGGTGAAAATCTCAATGGAAATGCATCTTGAAAGTCACCCCAAAAATGGGTCGCTATATGGACAGTTTGTACACTTAAAAATTTGGTTTATTTGACTTCAATTAAGTGAGTAAAATGTAAATGTAAACAGCTAGAGAAATGCCTTTGAAAATGTAATGGATATTGTTATGGAAGATAGTTTATAGTGCACCAATTGGTCAATTAAATGACATTTATAAAGAGTGTTTAAGGGTTGTTTTGTGTTTATTGAACTTACCTAATGGTGGAAATGAGGAAGGTGGTATTTAGGGATGATAATTAGATCATGAGTAGAGTATTCAAATAAAGGAAACAACTACAAATATGACCTGGGTGAAATTTCACCTAGTAGTGTAGTTTATGGAATTAAGTTGGATTTCCATTTGACACATGTAAATTGAATAGTGGTGTATGTGACATTTGTAGGAATATTCAACCAGTGATGAAAGCTAAGTTATGAACTTGAAGTATGGTGAAATGAACATTTCTTAAGGTAAGTAGGCTAGCTTCTTTGTTTGTTGAATGCATGAATGGGGATATAAAATATCCCATTGTTTCAAATTTGGGCATGTATGTTTTGTTTTGGGGATTGTTAATATCCCTTGCTAGTCTAAAGAATGAAATTTATGATGTCTTATAATTATTGAATGTCAAGAATATTTGTTATCTCTTATTCTAGGCATAAAGACATTATTTTTGTGTATGGATGCTTAATGCGAGAGATAGAGAGTATCCCTAGATTGAAATAGTGAATGATTATAATCTAAGGTGATTGTATTATGTAGCAGGGATAATAAATATCCTAGCCTAGAATTCTTTTGAACGTGTAAATGTATTTTGAAGATAGAGGATATCCTAGGCTGTTATACTAAATGATATGTATCATACCATGCTATATAAATGTGTCTTAATAGAATGATAAACATTCTATGATAAAGTATAATTATGTATATGTGGTTGAATGGTATAATTTTATATTTTATGCTTATTGAACATGGTGTCGATATGTGGTGCCTGCATGACACGATATCTGACTTATGCTATTATATGCCTGAAAGGCATATGGCATGCATGAAAAGAATGAGAATTTGAGCCTCATGATATGATTATTTTATGTTGTTCATCTTAGGACGAGATGATGATGTATTGTATTTATGATGATGAATCAAAATAGGAATATACTATTGTTTTTACATATTTTGGGTTAGAATATGTTATGTTGATTAATTATTTTCTGTTATTTATGCCTACTTACTGAGTTGGCCAGACTCACCCATTCTTATTCTATTTTTTTAGCTAACATGATAGGTAAAGAATCCCAATTGTGGATTGGAACTGTTAATCTAGACTTGAAGACATTTTAATTATGAAATGGTAAATTGAGATTAAAATACCTTCATGTTATATCTTTGTAAATTTTAAGTTTAATTAAATTTCTATAATGATTAGAATGATGTATATTGTATAGCATGGGCATGTCATAATGATATAATTGTAATTATAGTTATGTGATTGCCATCATTACCTGGTTCTGATCTTGGGCGGAGCTGTGAATATGGGTCTGGTGTTTGATATTTAAATATAATTATTATTTTATATTATAGAATTATTAATTGTATGTGATATCACATATGTATATCAGGTGTAAATGTCTTATATTTCAGGGGAGATTTTGTTGGATTTTTGGTAAGATTCTTTTCTGAAATATAAGATGGTAGTGTTTCGCATCAACCCCAGGGTGGCATGCTTAAAATGCATAGGGTGAGGATTTGGGGTGTTACAGGGGGTAAACTGAGTCTTTAAAAATTTTACCCAGATAATAGTTAAAGTGTAAGATTAAAGAAATCACTAAAAATACAATGTACTTAGACATGTATTTTTACAGTGGTTCGGCCCTTCATTTGGGTTCCTACTCCACTTCTCTGAGTTAGCCTTTTCTCATAAACTCAGGTTCCACTAACACTTGTTGGTTTTTCAAGCTCAGCAATAAACTTAGACAAGTTGGTTTTTCAAGCTCACCAACCAACTTATACAAATACTTAGCAAGTATCCTACTTGTTTCACTACACACATGCAAGTTAACAAACCTGTAGAGATATGTAAAAATAAACTTATACAAATATTAATGCCTCTTATAGGCTGATTTTGTACAAAGTTGGAAAGCAATAAACACAAGTAATTTAACAATAAAAGCAATGAGATTCAATCTTCAGAAGTGGTTCAATGATGACTTTGAATGCTTCTTTGAATGAACTGCAGTGGAGTTGAAAATCATGGAAGAAAATGCTTTAAAGACATAGTAAATGCTTTTGTTTTTCAATGTGATAATTGGTTGTTGTCTTTGATCTTGCTTAACTTTTTTTATATAAGAGTTCTCTGTCTTTCTTTGAGATCTCTGACTTTCTCTGGTGTGGTAGGTGAGAAATATTAAATGCTGAAAAATGTTCAAATTTAAGACTAATGTACTTCCAGTGTTATTTTAGAGGCCATGAACTAACAACAGATCCTCCAAAATTATAAATGGCATAAAGTTTCTGTATAACTCACACAAGTAGTCATTACTTCAGATGCACCGAAAATGTGTTTTGGAGGTTCCGAAGTGGCACAATATCAATGTCTTGTGTCGAGGTCATGGAGGCTGACTCCGAAGGCATTCTTTATCTCTAAAGAAAGTATATCGTGACTTTGAAGCACTAAATTTGAGTTCCAACTCTTACTCTAAAAGAGTTCACTATCTCTAAAGCACCTATCTTCTAACTCCGACAAATCATGTTCTCCGAAAAATGTTCTGTTAACTCCGAAAGCTATCGTTCATTGTCTCTAAAGTGTCTTGTTGACTTTGAAGAGCTTAACTTAGCCTTGAAACTTGCATACTCGTGACTCCAAAGTACTTTGACTATCTCCAAAGGTTGCTAGCCCGTAACTCCAAAGTGACTTTTTTGACTCCAAAGTAAAATGACTTAACCCTGAAGCTTGTGTATTCGTGACTCTGAAGTACTATCAACACTCTGAGATTATTTTTCTGTTTCCAAAATACTTTAGTGGTTTCAAGAGTTCTTTTGAATCTGAAGCTTGTGACTTCATAATTTTGACAGATTGTTCCTTTGTCTTTGAATCAAAGTGCCTTGGCTTCATGACTCCGAAGGATATCTTATTAACTCTGAAGTGTGTTTTGATTAATTTCGAAGTGTGATTTGATTAACTTCGAAGTGTGTCTGATGGACTCTGAAGGCTTTCTTATTGATTCCAAAGCATACTATGAAGACTCTAAAGCTCTATTTTCTTGATTTAAGTATACATGTGATTTATATACTTAAATCTCATTAGCATTTACTTGGTTTCTTCCTTTGAATATTATTAGACAAATTTTCAAAGATTAGTTTAAAAGGATAACTACACGTACTTGAAAATGGACTTGTTAGTACTTTAATAATTTACTCATGTCTTTGCTCATCATCAAAATATAGTTGGTTAAGAATATTCATCATCAAAATCAAGCTTATTTAAAATAGTATGTTCAATAAAATTGTCTATTATGTGAATCTATTTAGAACAACTTTGTTTGTCACTTATAAGAGACAAATCCAAGACATAAACAGACAAAGTTCTCAGATAAAATATAGCATATCATGAAAAGTAGAAGCTACCTATACCAGACATCGCTGACTGCACTCTTCGGTTAAGATTTTATTCGAAACAGATTTTATTAAGCATACCAAACAAATCAAGCTTAGCTAAAGATGGAAAGAAATTTAAAGGAAAATAGTCTACACTTTAATAAAGATTGCAACTTTCAGAGCTTGCATCCCTTTAGGCTTAATGGGCGTCTTTCCAAAATAATGAAAGAATCAATCAAGCAAAAAAGTATTAATTCGATATTTACTAAAATCAAAAAGGCATCTTCTTCGAGAACGGTGCTGCAGACTTTTTAGCCACAAATAAGTTTCTCAAGAAGATAGTTTTTCAATGGGAGAGATCAGAATGGTCTTCAATATTCAAAAGAAAGCCAACTACCTTTAACGGGCAAAAATTTCTGAAGCAATATTAAGATAGTGTAGTGTTAATGAACAAGGTTGAGGAAGCTAGGAGAAAAATTAAAACAGAACTTAAACAAATAACATCTCTCAATCAGATCGTGCTTCCTCTTAGATAATCAATCTCCATTACATTGATAGACAATGAGCCTAACAGTTATATCTTAATCATACATCTGGAGTATTGATATCTAATGAGTTTCAACGAGATATCATTTTATATGTGCTCAAAATATATAATTCAGCTTTGCAAAAGAGACAATGTAATGTGCAAAATGAGTGTTGTTAATTAGCTATGTGAGTTGGTGGTGAGCTTAAGAAAACCACATTGTATGAGTTGTTGGTAAGCTCTAGAAAATCAACAAGTTTACTGGTAATATTAAAAACTAATGAGTTTCCTAGTAAGTTCATGAAACCAAAAGAGTATTGGAAAAACTATGTTTATGCCCCCTAGAGTTGGAATCTAGAAGAGTGTTGGGAGCACTAGTGTATTTTCATTATATGAGATATAGTGAAACCCAAGGCACCATGAGTATGTGCCCTTAGAAGAGTGGATGTAGAGATGTGGTTTCCAAACCACTATAAAAATTGTGTTGTTTGTGTGTGTGTGTGTGTGTTTGTTTATTTGTTTTATTCTTTGTTACTTCATTAAGCATAACATTATCACTCACATTATTACTCGCACATGATAACCTGCCTAAAATAAAAAAGGCTAAGAGAAGTTAAATTTGAAGGTAAAACAGTCACGATGATCAAACAAACAAATATGAAAATTACATGTGTTGCATCGCTACTTCTCCTTAGCTCATCAATTTTTATTTGGTCATAGTTTTTATATGCATAATTTACCCCTCCCCTCTTGAGCTATCAATTATATGGGACCAAGAAAAGCCTTTGATGCCTATGTCTAGCAAAGGTGGATAAGCTCCATAAGGGTGGTAAAGCTTCGCAAGAGAATCTAGTATAAGGGTAAAGCTTTGCAGGGAATTTGATATATCCCTATGGTTGGATGACTTGGATATGTTGTGCCTTAATATGGATGCCCGGATAACCTAGATATGATAGACACCCATGGGATGTCGCCTTGCTTAGATGACACAATTATGATATGATAGACACCCTTGGGGTGTCGTCTTACCTAGATAACATGGTTATGATATGATAGAAACTTGTGGGGTGTCGCCTTGCTAAGATGACACTGTTACGATATGATAAACACCTGTAGGGTGTCGCCATGCTTTGGTGGTGTGGTTGCAGTATGACATGGCATCCATAGGGTGTCGATATGTTTGGAGGGCATGTATATGTTATGACATTTAGTAGTATAAACATGAGGTGTACCAATGACCTGAATATGACTTGATACCGGTCTAGGGTCTAGATGTATCTAGATGACATGCCATGTGATATTTGAATAAAAATGGTATGATGATGATGATAAATGTAAACCCATGACCAAAATATAAATGATGAATATGTTTTAAAGAGAATGAATTGCTCATGACAATTTAATTGGACAATATGTTTAGATGGAAATGAATTGATGATGGGATTGTCCATAGTAATGATATAATATTAATGAATGCGAGTGGATACAAGTGATTGATGATAAAGTGATACATGAGTCTTGATTATGAGGATGAGTGATAGCGAGGCTGTATAGGAACTAGAATTATGAAAATATGTGCATTATGAGCATGTGGAAAATGTTGTATTGTCTTATATTGCCATGAAATTCAATATATCATAGAATGGTCTGGGTGGTTTGTGTATTCCATTTAATGATGGATTTCAAATGATTATTTTCTATTATTTTTAATTTCCTATTTACTGAGTTTACCCGAACTTACGCCTTCTTATTCTTGATTTTTAGTTGACATATCAGGTAAAAGAGCCCAATTGGGAGTTGGTGCTCATGATAAGGATTGGGCGGTGATCTTCATAAAGTTTTAATGAATTTGGGCTGAAATCCCCTGTAATGTATATAAATTTGTAAATTTATTGGATGCATTTCATAATATATCTTGAGTTATGTATGAGCCAATTTTCTTGGCATGTCATTTTAACATCATTTACGTGATATGTATGGATGTATTTTTATGCAGGTCCAGTAATGCCATTACCATATAGTTTCAGTTTTAGGTAGTATGTGAGTGTGTAAAATGGTTAGTGTTAATAATGTATAGTTATGCTTGTGTTACGATAAATAATTGATTAGAGATATGGTATTATGGGCATAAAATGTAGTACAGGTGTGAATTTCTTATATTTCAAGGTAGACTCTGCCGGATTTTTGAAAATTTTTGGTAGATTTCTTCCCTAGAATGTAAGATGGTAGCACCCAAGGAGCGGGGCGTTACATTAGTCCATTAACATTCCCACCAATTTTGAATATTCTCAAGTAGAAATCTTAATTTATCTACAATTGAGCATCTACTTTTGTCTTGTATGCCATATTCGATAGTCTCACATGGTAAAATAACATTCCTATTGCAAAGAAGTTTGTTTGATCAAAATAGTCCCAAGCACATAAAGGTGCCTTTACCGTAGCTAAAGGCATTGATGAGCTGTCTAACTAGGTGTATTAGCCCAATATTTTTCCTATTACATATTTGAAATAAATATGCATGTTGTAAAACATAACATTGATAAATAATATATTAACTATACAAGGTAAATAATTATTTGCTTATCCTTCAAATGAAACTTTCAACTTAATATAAAGTTTAAATACTCGAGCTTGTAAGTATAGCTTGGGCTAAGTTTAAAGGATAATTAGGTAGCATACTCAAGTACAGTTTATATTTGCCACATAAATATTTGATCAAAATTTTACTAGTTAAATAAGTATTACAATTTATAAAAATAGGAAAGAGAAACAATTGTAATTCATGTGGTAAACTCTCAAGCCTTCACATGGTGTACTCAATACCCTAACAAATTTTTGAAGTTTAAATTGACTAGTTGAAGTTTTATGCTAAACTCAAGCTAGCAAACCTTGGCCTAGTTGTACATATGATATATGGCTATAATTATATATAATTGAACATATATTATCGTTTATGATTCATGTACATATATACATATGATTTATTTATGATATATGACTGACTATATGAACCAACTATAATATTAGACATGTTTGATTGGCAACTTTAATTAACTTTCAAGAAATAGCCAGAACATTATATTAAGAACCTTCTATGCGAATGTGTATACTAGAGAGTGGGACACATGAAGTTATGATCCATCAATATTGTGTATTGTAATGATGAAGAAAATTGATTAATTTGACAGGAACTGTTTTATGAATTAGATACAAGAGCTTGTGCTGCAGTTCTCAGATGGAGAAGGGCACAAAAGGTGTCTCCGGCAGTGGGTCTTGATAGATGCTCTGGGTCGTGTGCGGCCGACTACAGGGGAAGCAGGCTTAATGGAGCAATGTAATTGGAGTTTGGCAAGGAACAACAGGGATGGCGGAATTTTCTACTTGCGGTGAGTACTGTCAACATGCTGCCCTGGGATTTGTAAAATGGTGCGGGAAGGACATCAAGCGTTTTGCGTGCTGAGAAGCAGGAGATGTAAACTCAAGTTTTGCGATGCATAAATGGAGTATATATTCTTTAGCCAATTACTATACAAGAACACTTTCAGGCCCCAAAAGCGCAAGGCCGTGAACCGCTGATAAGGTATTTCATTTTAAATCGCCCAAAATCGTTTTCTTTAGTTTATATATGATACTATGACAGTGCACATTTTAGGAAGTAAACCTGCATCATAAATACGGATTTCATTTGCCTTGGCTGCTCTGGACGTATGAAAAAAAAAAACACAAATGTATAAATAAATAAAAAACACAACGAGAGCATTGCAGTAAAACAGCGATTTCTTAGGAAACCAACCGAAGACGTTAAAAACAACTCTTGCAATGGGCCCACCGAGTCGAACTCTATCCCTACTCCCGTTCCCCACGCCAGCACGACGAATCGAAAAGGAGAAACAGCAGGCCAAGATCGGAATTTCAGGGGGGAAAAAAAAGGCCCCTGGGAAGTAGGGTTTTCAGGGCCTGGGAATGGAAGGTGGCGGCGGTGGAACCGACGTGGAGCTGGTCTGCAAAACGCTGCAGGTGGAGCACAAACTCTTCTACTTCGATCTGAAAGAGAATCCACGTGGTAGATATTTGAAGATCTCTGAGAAGACTTCTGCCACGCGTTCCACCATCATCGTCCCTGTCAGCGGCATCGTCTGGTTCCTAAACCTCTTCAATTACTACGTCAACACCGACGATCAGGATCTCTGCAGCAAGGAGTTGCAGCTGGACACCAAGGTGATTTGGCGCAATGCTGGCTACGATTTCTTCTTTACAAAATTGGAACTTTTTCATCCCTTCTATGGATTTCTAGGTTTGTTGTTTAGGATAAAATATTGCGTCTTTTGCTGTTTTGGATCCGGGCATATGCTGGGACTTATCAGTTTTGTTGTTTTACTTGTTGTGGTTTGATTTTTCAGGTGTTTTACTTCGACATTGGGGAGAATAAAAGGGGCCGCTTTTTGAAGGTTACTCTCTCGGTTACTTTTCATGTTGCATTTTTAATCTCAGTGATTGTGTTTTTTTTTTTTTTTTGGTGAGTCAAATTTGCTAATGTCGCTCCATCCTGGTATTATTTGGCTACTTCTCGTTGCATTTGGTGGCCCATGATGCTTGGTAGTTAGTTTGAATCACGTTCGCTGCTGTTCATAATGATACCCTTCTGAAATTAAGCTCGGAATATTCACATAGTTGAAGAGGTAAGTTTGCGATGGATTAGATGACGTTCCATGCATCCATGCAGTTGAAATTGAAGTGCGATTATAAATTTTGCGAAGTGGAGAAATGACAAGATTTTATTTTTCCTTCCTAAGCATATAATTTGGACTAGGTTGTAGTAGAAGTAACATGACTTCTACGCTACACATAAGATAAATTTGCATAAGTCATACTACACATAAAATAAATTTGCATGTGCCATTGTTAAGATGCGGAACTGCATTCCCTATATAAATAATAGATGTATGTGATATACACCTGCCTCACCAGCCATAATAATTCTATTTTTTTTTTCTTATCATTACTTATATATATATATTTTATCAATGCCTAATATTTATTTTGTCTTTTATTTAGTGTTTATTTATTTTATTTCTGACATCATTTGCATTTCTATTTCCATTTCCCTCAACATTTCCAGCTATCCCAACACTTAAAGAGGGTAAAATACTTGATAAATGTAGGATCTGTTAAATATCCATTCCGGTCATCTTCATTTGATTCTGCTGGATGTTTGGATTTCAATTTGGGTGAGTATCTAGCTGCAGCAGAATGTAATGATCAAATTGGGATGCTTACTGATTCATCTGGAAGATTGTATTGTGGATATTATTCTTTTTCACTTGATGGGTGGCTTGATTGGTTGGAATTCAAACTGATTGGAGTTGAAAAGGTTTCAGATGATTGATTGTGAGCTCCATCATGATTTTTGTAATTAATTTTATTTATTCAGTATCTTAATTCCTGTTTTTGAAGTAGGATAGTCAGAGACATTCAATGTTTTGGTAGCATCATCTGTTGGAATCTGTCACATAAATTGCTGCACAGATTTCTTTTGTTTGTGCCCAATCTTCTCATCTTATGCACTCACGGACAAAAGTCCACTAATTCAATGCTTATAAGCAAACTTTCATTGAGAAAGCTTCTTTATAGTTGTATTTTTAGCTTTCTCGTTTGCCATTCTGTTTAATTACCATGTTGTTTATGGTTAAGCTGAATTATCTTAGCCTTGGATGCATTGGAAGCCTGGCAGTTCCAGAACATACATAACCTTATTTCTTCTTTTGACTTCCCCCCTTGCATATACTATTATGTGCATCTACCATAGGTAGAAGTGTTTTTTCAAGAGACTAAACAATTGTGGTTGCTTATTTTAGCTCTATGATGTAGAACTGTAGAACAGTTATTCTTGGGATGCATCCATATCCATTCCTTTGTAAACAGATCATGTATTTATGCCATACAATCTGGTTGATGAAGATCATGCCATCAGAAAAAAGAAAAAGAATGCCTGTCAGGCCCATCCATTTTCCTGATCAACACCAATGAATTGAGTAGCCATATAAAACATTTCGACTCTCCTGATAACCTGTCTGGACTCCGGACAAATATTAAGATTATTCATATCAAGGAACTCAACCACATTAATAGTTGGAGGATAATTGAGCGCCCTTTTCTGCTGTTTATTGGGTTTATTCACACTGGTTAGCCTTTATAGGACAAATATTAAGCTTGCACTTGGTTAATCCATTGATGTTGGGAATGTTGCATAACATTCAGGAAATATTGCAATAATGCTTTTTATCATGATTTTGGGTCATCTCCAAACCACTCCCTCCAAAGTTTCCTTGCAATCAATTGGGTGGGCTCCACTGCCATTTGTTGCCAAAATCCATATGATCATCAAATGTTTGATGTTATGTGATGATGATGGCTTAAAAGGTAGATGAACTTGTGAATCAAGTGGGTCCTGATAAGGGAATACTTTGGAGAGAATATCCACCTTTGATTGTGGATCAAGGCTCATATGATTTTGAATTCCTTTACAAGAACATGCGGGAGTGAATGTGCACTCTTGGTTAGGGCATTTGAACGGCCCTTTGTTCAGGTCAATGAAGGGAGTTAATGAATTCCATATATAACACCTGGTAGGTTTTGCTGGGAAATAATGGGTGGAGGTGGCCTTTCTGTCCCATCTTTTCCCTTATTGTGGCTCACTTGCCCTCTCTGTAGTATCATAAAGTATTTGCAGGTTATTGTGGATGGTAGAACAGGTTTTTGTGGGACCCTACGTTTTTGTAATGGAAGTCCATATTGCCAAACCCAGATAGGATCTGATCTCTGGCATGTTGTGTAATTAAACAATGTGTGAGCTATTTGGACATTTTCTCTTCAAGGTAAGAACCTTTAGAACAGTTCTTTACCATCCAATTTTAGTATAAGTCTATTGTAGTATAAATCTATCATTTACCTGTTCATGATTTTATTATGGTGGCATTTGTGAATATACCTACATGTTTTACCCTTTATAATAGATATACCTATATATTTTTAAAGTAGTAAATATGTCTACATTATTTAACAACTATTTGTGGATATGCTAATGCCATTAAGGTCCATTATAATCCATTAAAAATACTTTTAAAATAGCTTCTAGATAATCTTGAAATGCCCAAAATACCTTTGAGGCAAGAGGAAAAAGAAAGAGCAAAGAAACGATGAAAAAAATTAAAATAAAAAGACCCCTGGATATACTGCTTTAGCAGAAACTCCACTCATCTTCTCCATTCAGCCGTCTGTGCTCTCCATGCATATTTAACAGATATCATGTACAGATTTGTTGTCGGGTGCCCACAAGTTGTCCACTGCTCTCTTTTCAATCTGCCCTTCTCTGCTGCCATCATCAACACCATCTGCAACTAGCACAATCACCACACAATAGACCCCTCTTCCTTGCACCTGCTCATGGACTACCACCATGTCATCTCCAATCATTGCCATTGATCATCTTTTGGATCACTGCTATGACCCAATCCCTGTCTTGATTTAGAAGATGCTTTTAGTTGCACAAGGATTGTTGAAATCAGCCTTGACCATGTGGGTAGCTTCCTTTTGATCTCTCATCTCCACTTAAATGTGTCTGATGTTGCCAACATACTCAGTGGCCCAATTCCATTCAGCCTCTTCAAATTTGCCTGCCTCTTCTTCCTCAACCTCTCCCACAATGCCTTCAATGGGGAAATCCCTAGCTTTCCCACACTTGCAGGATAGATTAAAACATCTGATTCCTATGGCTTTTCTAGGCTTTTCTAGTTTCTTTCCTACTGATTTTTTTCATTGATTTGAGCTTGATATAGTTAGATCTGATGGTGCCTTTTTTGATTCGTGAAATCTGTGGGATTTTATGTCAGAACCTAAAAGTTTAGTATTGGAAGTGTTCTTGCTGGATATTTTTTATGAAGTTTGGCAAAACGAGGTTTGAATTTTTCTAGATCAGCCTGATTTTATTTGTAAAAGGATAATATGTTTCATTCTTTATATTTTGATGTGTTTGAGGATTTTTAGCTACTGACTTTGTAATAACCCGTATTAAATTTAATAAAAGATTTTGTCTTTTATGCTGATGTGGCAAGAGTAGAAATTTTGACCATTGACCGGTTGACCATAGATTTTGAGATTTAAAAGATTTATAAGTTATTTAAATCTTAGCAATCCGTGTAGCTCGGATGGTTAAGGCCATTGTCAAAGAGAGAAGAGGTCAAGGGTTCGAAATCAGAGTGGCGTAAAATTTCATAATTTTACGATTTTATTCTCACATTTGAAAAAGTGGGACCCACAAGAGGATAAGCCTTATCCACATCCTCCCTTATCAACTAGTTGAAAAGTTGTTACGTAGATAGAGTCCCAGTGGAATTACGTAACAAGAGAAATCCTCTTTAAATAACCACAAGGGGTTTCCCAAAAGAGAAGAGAAACCTATTGCTAAGGAAAGAGAAAGAGAAGGTGGAGAAGGGAGATTTTCGATCAAGAGTTGCGGTTTTTCTAGAAATTGGTAAGTAGAAATATTTATTTTGCATTAACTAGATTTAAAGAAATTAATGCAAAAAGATTTTAAATGCGTCATTACTATTATGATGTATTAGATTTATCCATGCATTTAGTTTATTTCATCACTGCATAGATTTAATTAAGAAAGCATGTTAATTTAAATTTTGTATAAATTACCATGCTAGATTTTGTAGAGATTAGAATGCATGATTTACATGCATTTGATTTACTAATCTTAGATTTATGTCATGTGAGAGAGATTTAAGATTGTGATTTGCCAATCCATCATGGCCCACCAACCCGACCGGACCGGACCGGGCCCACTGGCCAGCTAGACGGTGTCAGCGGACGGCGAACCGGCGCTGACGGCGGCGACGAGGGCGGGCAACGGTGACGGTGAGGGCAAACGGACATGGGTTTCCCTCTTCTCCTTCTCCGGCAGCTATGGCTGCTGCGGATTGGGGAAGAAGAAGGAAAACCCAATCTTCCCCACCAGAAAAAAATTTGATTATTCTCAATCAGAGATCCAGAATCCAAACCCAAAATCGTGCCGTCGATCAGAGAAGAAACCGTCATATGGACGGTCGATTTGGGCCACGGTCGACGAACGGCCAGATTTTTCGAGACAAGATCAGATTTTCTGATCAGATTTTGCCCAAATCAGAGGGCTAAAGCAGAAGGAAGAACGGCCAAGCCGTCCTGCCTTGGCCATCCGGTCAGATCTGGCTAGAACACATGCATCCGACGTGCCCAAATCCGGCCAGCCGACGCACATCGTCGTCAGCAGAAACGACGGTAGACAGCGCGACGACAGCAGGCGGCGGCCCGTGTTGTCGGCAAACGGTGACGGCGGGTGGCTTGCGGCGACGCGCGGCAGGAGCAGCGGGGGCGTGAGGAAGAAGGAGATGTCTCCTAAAAACCCTAACCCAAAATTTTAAATGGACGGTCAGAATTAAATGTGATGTTTTGAGATCTATAGATGTCAGATTTTAACGATCTTATAGTCGTTTTTCACGTTTTTGAACATTCTGGATTCGATGAATGGATCAGATTTTTCAAAACATGTGCAGATCATGAGATTTTGTGTGGACAGATTTAAAGGGCTTAGATTTCATCCCTTAGATGATTAAATCGGTCCACTCGATTTATTGTCCTCAGATGAGATTTTGTCATGAAATATTCATAATCGTTATTCCTATGTAATCTTTGTGATTCATGGGTTAGATGATGATTAATCAAGAGAGGTTGACCCGATTCATGAGTCAGATGATGATTAATCAAGATACAGGTTCCAGAATTTTTGTCCTTTCATTTTGAGACTTCCCGATCTCTGTTTTGGACGATCAGATAGTCGTTTTCAGGGTTTTTTGATCTTCCGGACATACTGGATGGGTCAGATTTGCTAAATTATGGCCAGATCTTAAAGTTTGATTGGACAACAACCAAGGGTTGAGATTTTC